>PISW01004523.1:109368-162708 GCA_004023785.1 Mungos mungo
GCCCCTCCTGGGTGGCTCTCCCCTTGCAGTTTTGTCTGGGAGTCCCCAAGGGACACTGCCTCTTCTCGGCCCTCCTGTGTTCGGGAGGAGGGGGCTGCCAGGGCGGTGCTGGTCCTGAGAACCTGCCACCGAGGTCTGTTGGTGGCACTGTGCTCCTCTGACCCCAGCTCCTCTCCTGGGATGGCCATCCTCCTGGGATGACCGTCGTGTCGGGGAGCGAGCCAGAGACGGGGGAGGGCCTCTTCCGGGTCGTCCTGAGGGGAAGGTGAAGGCCGTCCTGGGCGGTCCCCACGCGTGTCCTCGCCGTGGCCCGCCCCGCCAGCATCCCTGGTGGCTGCGGTCTCGGCTCTTCCTCCCCCTCCCCCGCCGGACGTCCGCTGCGCGTCGGCTGTGTCCCAGGCACCGTCACCCTCATGGTGCCGAGGGCGTGTCCGTGGACAAAACACACGGACTTCCCCCGCTCTCAGGGAGCTCGAATTGTCCTTACTCCCCCCTCCCCTTCCCTCCCCTCCCCACTCAGGGCCTCAGGCCTGCAGGGAAATGTGGTTGCTGAGCTCCAAAGCTGCGCCCTGTCTGCCTTGGGGAGTCTGGAACATTCTGGGGGGCAGTTAGGGGACTTCTGCCCTATTCACCCAGCCCTGGAGACACACGGGCAGGAGCCGCACTGCCAGGAGGCTCGGTGAAACCCTGCCCCCTGCCGCTGACATGGCCCCACGACTCTGGGGCGGGGAGAGCTGAGTCCGTGGGAGGGCCCGCCTCACCGGCCTCCCCCAGGTCAGGGCGGTCCTGAACAGCCTCTCCGCTCAGAGGAGCACCATGGCTCAGGAGGGCAGGCGACGGAGCACGGTGCTCCCTCCTGTCCCCGTGACCCCCTCTGCGGGCGACCTGTGGGGCCTGCGGCGGCCTCTGATCCGGCCTCTGTCCTCAGGGCGTCCTGCTGAAGCGGAGCGGCAAGTCCCTGAACAAGGAGTGGAAGAAGAAGTATGTGACGCTCTGTGACAACGGGCTGCTCACCTACCACCCCAGTCTGCACGTGAGTCTGGGGGGCGGGGGAGGAGCCGCGCGCGTGGACGGGGGGGGGGGGGGGGGGGGGGGGCCTGACCCCAGGACTGATGGGAAGCGGACCTCAGTGCGCACAAATGCACTTGCCCTTCAGAAAGAGCCACGCCTCCTGTAGGACCCAGGCTGGGTGAGCCCTTCATCCTGAAGTCTGAGTTGGGAGAGGACGCCCCCTGCGCCCCCCCTCCCCCCGGGTGGCCGCCCCCAGGCGAGGCTGCTACGTGCTGTCAGGTCCTACATCTTGCCCCTTGCTTGTTTAAAGAACCGGATTGGGTCCCACGTACCTGGAATTGCTCAAGTTGGGGGTGCTGGTGTCCCCCGCCATGGTCTCTTGGGGACCCCCATGAGCGGGGGAGTCCCTGGGTTCCTGGGCCTGCGATGATGGAGAGCGGGCTGGGGGGCGGCAGTCACGCGGGGGACCACAGGGAGTGACACGGGTCCTCTCGGGAAGGGAGTGTAGGGGTGGCAGTGATGGCGGGTGGCCTGGTCTGGACGGTGTGTGGCCTGTGCCCCTGGCCGGTGGGTGCGGTGACGGGAGAGTGGCCCCTGTGGCAGCTCTCCCACCCTTCCTGCCTCCCCCTCCCCTCGCTGCGTGGCTCCAGCACACAGCTGTCACCAGAATCCATCTCTGTCACCGCCCCACTGTGGGGCTAATGAGTTCTCCCGTGAAGGCCCTCGAGCACAGCACGTGGGCCGGCCCCGCCCCCGGCCCCGAAGCCCAGGGCCTGCCCCCGAACCTGCACCCGGGGTCAGGGACGCCCGACCCAAGAGGTGCCCGGGTGCGCAGTTCCGGGCATAACCCGCTCCTGCGGGCACTGCCCGGACAGCCCTGCTGTGAAAATGCACAAAGGCCTAGTGGGCGGGCTGCGTCCCGTCGGGCTGGAGCCCGGAGCCCGGCCTCCCGGGTTTGTCCGTGTCTGATTCCTCGGGCACTAGCCAGTCCTCCTAACTCAGGGGACCCCACAAGTTAGCCTGTTTCCTCCTAGCGTCTCGTTCTTCACAGGGTGGGAGCTGGCGTCTGGAGACTGGGGGGTTGAGGAGGGGCCATACCAGGCGACCCTGGGGACTCTGTGCGGAGGCTCCTTGGCCCCACCCCTTCCCCTACTCTAGCAGCCACCTCGTACGCAGACCTGGCCCTGCCGCCGAGTCCGTGAGGGGCAGCAGGACACAGGTGTCTTAGGTCACAGGGCACCGTGCAGGTCCAGGGCCTCTGCAGCAGAGAGACTGTGGAGTCACAGCATTTCCCAGCTCAGAGCGGCCCCCATGCCCATTTCATGCCCATGCGCGGCGCCTCTTAACTCCCAGCTGGTTGTATTTCCAGCCCAGCCCCCTGGTCCCCAGGCAAGATGGACTCGAGCTGGGAACTAGCCTCTCCGAAGCCTCCTAGTTACCCCCACCCACGTTGAGGGGGCTTTGCCTTCCTGCTGTGCGTCCTTCCCTGCTCTTCCGGCTTTGTGCCGCCCTAGCTGGGTCTGTCCCCGTGCCTCAGATGACGGAGGAAGCCCAGAGGGGAGAGGCGGACTGTAGAGGGGTCTCAGGACACACCAGACGGGTGGGGTGTCCTGTGGGGCTTGGGGTTAGGAGGGGAAGGTAAAGGCTTGGGGGACACTGCTTTTACACTCGACAGATGAGCAGGAGCGTGGTGGGGTTGGCTGGGCCGCCAGGCACCCAGCCACTGGTCGAGCTACTACTTGGACCCATGACTCTGACTCTTGAGCGTTACCCAGAATTTTCTGCATGTGCCGAGAGCACCTCTTTTCAGGGTGAGCTCAGAAAGTGCCCGGGGAGTGAACATCCGGGCAGCTGTTGCCTAGACTGTTGTCAGGAAGGGTGGAGGTCCCCGAGAGGCCCATTTGCCCAGGCCGGGCCGTGTGTCTGACTCCCGAGGCCCTTCCAGCGCCTTGCTTGTTGGACGATGTGCCCCTTGGTGTGTTGGGGGCCTGGCGGGGGATCTGGGTGGCAGGGGCGTCCAGCCTGCCCTTGCTTTCCCGCAGGGCGGTTCTCAGAGGCAGGCGGCCCCGCTGGCCTCTCGGTCTCTGGGGCACAGGACCTCGTGCGGAGGTTGTGGGGAGGCTCCTAGAGGGTGGGCTCCGGCTCAGCGCTCCGGGATCCAAACCTGTGTCTCCCTCCCGCACCAGCAGCCGCGGGGGACGGGCCTGTGGGGACCGATTTTGCCTGTTCAGAAGACGCGAATCGGGTTCAAACTGGAAGACGGAGTGAAGACCCGATCAGGGGTCGTTGCGTGCTGCTGCGTGAACAGGGTTCGGGGCTCCTCCCAGCAGAGGCCGCTCGCTCCGTCCGCCCCCCACCCCTTCCTTCTTGACCTCCTTCCGCGGTCGTGGCTCTCAAGTGTTGCTGGGTCACCTGCCCCCGTCGCCCCTTTGCCGTGTTTGCCAACCCGAGCAAGCAAGGAGCCGCCATCCCCGCTCCGGGGGCGGCCGGCCTCCCAGGAGGTCCCGTCCTGTTAGGGCGCCCTGAGGCCCAGGGGCCTCCCGGTGACCCCGAGGTATGCGCGCTACTCTTGGCCTGGTCGGCTGCCGTCTCCGGGACGGCGGGCAGCCGTGCAGGTGCCTCACCCGCCGACGGAGGCCAGCTGGGCCGGAGGGACTGGGTGGGCGAGCAGAGGAAGGGCCGGAGGGCAGGCCTCGCGCCCCACGCCCGATCCTCGCCTGGCCCAAGAGAGCCCGCCACAGCCTCCCCCATTTTGCAGCCAGCGGAGCCATTCACACAATCACCTTCTGTTAATTCTATCTGCAACATCAATTAAATTGTTTGTAGAAACTAATTGAATGTGGCTTAATCACACATCTTAATAGCTTTCCACGCTCTGAACTCGTTGTTAATTCTAGTAATAAAACGAGATGAGAACGCTGGCTGGGTAATTAGCGAGGAGGCTGGGGAAGAAATTGCTGTTTGATGGTGGGTAATAAAGGCAGCCGTGGTGACCGCTCTCCTGAGCTGCCGCTGCCACCGCCACCGCCGAGCTCCCCGTTCTGCTGACGGAGGGAAACGCCGGCGCTCTGCCCCTCGCGTCCCGGCCCTGCTGCTGCTCCTCGCGCTTCTCCCCACGCTGTCCTTGGGCCGGGCTCCGTCTCCCGGCGCGGGGCTGAGGGCGACGCCCACCCGGTGTGGCCAGGGATCTGCAGGGGTGCAGGCCCCTTAGGTTGGTCTCTGGCTCCTCAGCCCAGGACGGAGTCCCTCCGTGCAGCCTCTGCCCTGGTGTGGGGTCCGCGCGTCCATGTCCCGGCCTGGGCATCCCAGGGCTGTCGTGGGGCCTGAAAACTGTTGCAGCTGCCGTGACCTCCTTGTGAACTAGAGCAGCCCGAGCCCCTCCCCCAAGGGGGCACGGCAGCTGCGCCTTCGGCCCAGCCAGCTGTTGACAGTTGTCTGGAGCAGCCGATCCGAGATGGGGGACTCTGTGCAGGGACCTGGGATGGGCGCATGCGGCAGCCAGTCCTCCAGACATTGGGGTCCAACTAAGGAGGGCTTGAGACAGGCCGATGCTGGGCGCTGGGCTGAGAGCAAGGCCTGAGGGCGGGCAGTGCCAAGTTTGCTGGGGGATGGACACGTAGAGAGGACGCAGGGCGGGGGGCAGGCAAGGGGCTCCTGGGTTTGTGTCTCTCCCAGCCACCGTGGCGCGGCTCAGCGCTGGGGATGGAGAGCCCTGGGGGTGAGGGGTTGCCACAGGGGTCCCCCCAAGAGTGAAGACTGCTCCTCCTGACTTCTCTGGTGTCGCCCTGTGGTTCTGAGATGGGAAGCCAACCCTGTGGGAGCAGGGTATGCCGGAGGCCATGCACCTGGCGCTGTTCCTCATCGGGGACTGGGTGGTGGCCGGAGCACCACACGCAGCCCAGAGCCACATGGAAGGGGCTCCTCGCTGGCTGCAGGCGGTGGGGGCCCGCTCCTCTGTCCTTCTGAAGGGCTGTGTGCCTGTGAAGGTGTCCCAGCCTCATGGAGAAGAGAGGACGACGCCCAGCCTGGCAGGGCCTCACCGCGCTAGCCTCAGTGGCCCTCTCGTGAGTCCCCTCCCCTGATGACCCAGCTTGGAAGTGAGGTGTGGCCCAAGGAGGGAACCTGGCATGGGGCACCCATTCCTTTCCTAACCGGAAACCCGCACATCCTCCGGGCTCCTTGGGGCCAGGTGACCGCTTTCTACTCGACGTCTTCTGGGTCATTCCAGGAGCGGGGGGCAGCTCTGAGCCCCTGGTCAGCCCCTGCCTCTTCCTTGCTTCCCAAAAGGTAGCATTCTGCTCCTGCTCTTGAAAACAGAGGACACGGTCCTTTTTCCCTGCAGCTAAAGGGTGAGAAGGCAGGGGAGCTGCCGGGTGACCCAGGCGTTGCCGTCCCAGAGTGGGTGAAGGTCTGAGGGCTGGCGGCTGTGACCGCACGGGGACCGAGTCTCAGGGAAGCTGTGTCCAGACCCCCCAGGGGCTCCTGAGGGGAGGCGGAACATCGGACTCTAATCGCTGGGATTCCATCAAAGGCCCAGCTGGCGCCCGCCGCCCAGTCCTGCTCCCCAGAAGGAGCTTTTTTGCCACATTTTACTGGGGATGTTAGCTGGGACCTGCGGAGGACCTGCCGGGGACGGCAGCGAGGAAACAGGAGTCCGCCATCTGGAAGGAGAGACCAGGCAGGGTGGGGAGAGCTGGGGCCCTGGCTCCGCTCCGCCCGGGCCCCCACGTTGCAGCTCCACCACAGGGCTCTTAGGCCCGTGACGAAATGGTGGGGGTGAGGGGTGGCTTGCACTCTCTGGGTCGCTCCCCAGTCCTCCGCTTCCGGGCCCTTTGGGTGCCTACTTGAAGTCGGGCAGTTGCTGCCCTCGGGGCACTGCCTTGGGAATCCTCCATCATGTGACCTTGGGCGGATTAACCTTTGGGGGCCTCCAGTGTCTTCTGTGAAGTGGCCCTAGTAGCCCCGCCTCCTGTGTCACAGAGTGCAGGGGACGGCAGGTGAGGTGGTGACGTGTTGTCACTTCGCTGGTGTCCGTGGCATCTCCACGTCCCTGAGAACGGCGGGGAGAATGAGAGGCTTCATTTTGGCTGTTCACAAATTTTATTGTCAGACACTGTTGTAAAGAGTGGCGACTGTCCTAGGCTTTGAAAGTTGCCTGTGCCCCAGTGGGGGTGGAAGCTTCTGGAAACGGGGCCGAAGTAGCCGGTGGCTAGCCCCCCAGAGCCTGGGGCAGCCCAGTCGCCTTTGGTCCTGGGGGGTTTGTCAGTGCCTCTCCTGGCCACTTGGACCTTCTCTTCCTAAATTCCACCTTAGTCCACTACTTGGCCTTTTAAAACATGGGCTTTTGGGGCGCCTGGGTGGCTCCATCGGTTAAGCATCCGACTTCGGCTCGGGTCATGATCTCATGGTTCGTGGGTTCAGGCCCTGAGTCAGGCTCTGTGCTGACAGCTTGGAGCCTGGAGCCTGCTTCAGATCCTGTGTCTCCCTCTGTCTCTGACCTTCCCCTGCTCACGCTCTGTCTCTCAAAAATAAAAAACATAAAAGTTTTAAAACGTGGGCTTTCTCCTCTCTCCTGTGTCCTCCAGCACAGGGGGCAAGACCTCGGAGTTGGCGGGTCAGCGTCAGAGACCAAGTGTGGCCAAGGCGTGACCGGTCCTAATGAACCTTCGTCTCTTTTGTCCACGTGGCCCTTAGGATTACATGCAGAACGTCCACGGCAAGGAGATCGACCTGCTGCGGACGACGGTGAAGGTGCCGGGAAAGCGGCTGCCCCGAGCCACGCCGGCCACAGCCCCCGGCACCAGCCCGCGGGCCAACGGGCTGGCCTTGGAGCGGAGTAACACGCAGCTGGGCGGGGGCACAGGTGAGGTGGCCGCTGAGGTGGAGGGGGTGGTGGCACATGGAGAGCATTGCTTCCTTTCTCTAGAAGAGCAGACAGTACGCAGTGGAGGCCTGAAAAGGTAGGCGGCTGTGGGGTCTCTTTTCTCAGGCTGGGTCCTCAGCCGACAGAGCCCGGCAGGGGGTTTGGAGATGGAGGATAGGGCCGGACAGCCTCCCGGTGACAGGGGCCGTCAGGGGTCCTGGGACCGTTGGCCCTCATCTGGAGCCGAGGCAGGCGATGCGGCACCCCTCGCGTGGCCGGAGGTGCGGGAAGAGCCAGAGCCGAGAGAGTGCGGGCTGGGGTGTGGCAGCTTTTCCTTGACCGGTTCTTACCTTCCCACACGGTACCCTGAGTTCAGGTGAACGACGCTTACATTCGGTCCCAGGCTCTTTCTGCCGCCCCCGGGCTCTGTGGCTCCTAAGCCACAGTGCTGTCCCGCCCACACTGAGTCCCGTTGCCCCGATCTGCCTTGGCCTCTGGGGCCTGCCGTTGTCCTTGGACCCGGAGACAGCCCCTCAGGACACTTTCTCAGTTGCTGTCGCGATATCCCTGCCCCCGGGGGGCAGCTCTTAGTGGCACAGGTGTGCTGGTCCCAGAGAGCAGGTGGGGCCCAGGGGCCGCGGTGGGCATCCTGTGGATGGAGGGTACGAAGTCCCTGGAATGGACGGAACCGACCCTGTGGAACTGCCCCCTCCCCAGGACGTTGATAATCCCGCACCGAGCGACTCTGGGTGCAGAGGTCAGACCATGGCCCCCTGCGTGGCCGCCTTGTTTGAGGCAAGCGGGCCCCTGGCACCCCCGCCCCGTGGCCTTGGCTCAGCACCCGGTGACCAGGCTGGATCGCAGGTGCTGGGAGCAGCAGCCCCACTGTGTGTCAGGCCCCAGTTTCGCAGCTCTCTGAGGTGGGGGGTGTCGTCCCCATTTTACGGATGAGGAAACGGAAGGCTTGGCGAGATTACGAAGCTTGTCTGTAAAATCCCACAGTGAGTGGTGGGGCTGGGGTTTGAACCTGAGCGTGCCTGACTCGAAAAGCCATGTTTTATTCTCCAAGCCGCCCTGAGCTCAGAGAGAAGCCCTTGACTTGTGTAGCGGTGGGGCGGGGGGTTCTAGTGACTAAGGGAAGGAAGAAAGGGGAAGGAGGGAGAGAGAGTCCCCTGCAGGGGTGCACTAGGGGAAGGGGTGAATGGCAGAAACGGCGGGTCGCATGCTCTGCCCAGAGAGCAAAGTCCGGGCTGCTGGGAGACGGCTGGTATGCAGGGGCGAGGCGGGCTGGGGATCCGCCAGGGCCCTGAGCGCTCCAGAGTTGCATGCACGCACGGTGTGGGGCAGCCTCTCCTCTGGCTTTGGGAATTCTCCTTCCCTACCAGAGGAGGAGGAGGTGTCGGGACCCTGAAGGGAGGAGCCTTCCCTTGAAGTCAGCGAGCCAGAGGGGAAGCTGGGCTGCTTCCTCAAAGCGGGAGAAACCGTGTAGGACACTCCCGTCCCTGGGCGCTGACAGCCTCCACCCCTGGGAGAGGGGCGCACGGACAAGAGAGCCACAGCGCGCTCGCCCCCAGAACACCCAGCACCCGCCCAGGCTCGCCGGCGTCCCCAGAACACCCGACAGGGCGCTCCCCCAGGCCCGTGTCCCCTCCACCGCGTGCCGGCACCGACCTCATGCACACTCACACATGTCTCCCGCTCACCGGGCGATGTTAACATCTCATTATCTTTGTTACTGTAATTACATTATCCGCTGCTTTATGCAGAATTATCCTCCGAGGACTAATTGATGGCTCCATGTTTAATTCATTAATCATTAGCATCAAATTCGACAATTACAGTGCACACTGATTGTGGGATTGCAGGCGTAATGAGGGGAGAATTAACAAAGAAAAGGGAAAGCACTTTCCCTCCCTCGGGGTTTTGAGTTGGGGGGCTTGGGGAGGAAGTTGGGCCTGTGGGGTCTGTGGGTGGGGCTGGGACTGAGGCAGGGGTAAGATTTGGGACCCGGGAGGGGATGGAAGCAGGAGGGGCGGGAGGGAGAAGCAAGGTGTCTGAGAATTTAGGAACTGTGTCCGCTGCCCTGGTGGGTCTCCTGCCAGGGACGAGGGCGCCCTGAGACAGGCTGCGTTTGCGGGGCCCTGCCAGGCCGGAGCGGGGCGGGGGGGGGTGGGGTGGGGAGAGGAAGTGCCAGCATGTTGCCTCAGGGGCCTGGGGGCGGGGGAGGCTGGCCGCCAGCGTTGGCACCGCACGTGTGTGGATACGCACTTCCTGTGTGTCTGCTCCCGCCTCGGGTGTTGTGACAAATAGAAGAGAAACACAAAACTTGCCTTCCCCCTTGCAGCGTCCTCCCGCCCCTGAGCACGAGGGACGTCTGGCCTGTTGCTTTACCTTCTAGAGGCTTCTGCTCAGCTTCCCATCCCTAGGCTTCCAGAAAGCCCGCCCGGGTGTTCCCGGGACTGGCTGGCGGGAGCCCCGAGCTGGCCGCTTGCCCCCCGCCGTGTCCGGCTCCAGGCCCCGTCTCTGCCTCCTTACTAACCTCCAGCGCTCGGCCACCTCTGCTCTTAGCGCCAGCACCTCGGGCGCGGCCCGCTTTTCCTCCGACTTCCATCGTCACTGCCCTCTGGCCTTGGTCACCATGCTTAGGTGGCCTGAAGTCAGAGGGCAGCGGAAGTGCGTGGCCGCTCCCGCGGGCTCTCTTGGGGGGACCGTGTGCCCAGGGAGCCCGGCGGGAGCTGTGAGGGCGCGGGGCCCTCCTGCCCTGGCCTCGGACTCCTGAGCCTCTGGTTCCCCTTGGCTCTGCCATTCTTCCCTGATGGGAAACGAAAGATTAATTTTCTCCAGCCCAACAGGATAATTACTAATACTAATTAGACATAATTACTTGAATTTGATACACTTATTTCTCATCAGAATGGCACCAAAGCTGAGGCAAAGCAAATGGCACATGGGGACCAGAATGTAGGGTGCAGGGGGCCTGATCAGGAGGGGAAGGGGGCCGGGATGACGGCCTGGTGAGGAGCGCTGTGGTGATAGGGGTGTGGGTACCCCGTGCCCCCCTCTCCCAGCTTACGGGAAGCAGGTGGGGGGTGTGAATCGTGGAGCCAGCTGCCTCCCCAGGTGTGGAGGGCCCAGCTGAGGCCGCTGGGTCTCCCGATCAGCCGGGCCCAGTACTGGGAAACCCCTCAGTTTTGGTCAATGTTCTAGAATTTCGCAAGTTCTGCCCGTAGCCCTGTTTTCAGGAGAGTCTGTGTACCCCTTCCCCAGCCTCCCTTCCCGGTCTGACCCTTCCCCCCACCCCCAGGTGCCCCCTACACGGCCAGCAGCCCGGCCTGGGCTGGCCCTCGCCCCGAGGGGCTGCACCAGCGCTCCTGCTCCGTTTCCAGCGCGGACCAGTGGAGTGAGGCTCTGCCCCCAGGTATGCAGGACCCGGGTCAGCGACCTGGGGAGGCTGTGTGGGGATGGTGCCCAGGCCACGGGGAGGGGCCCGGCCGAGCCCACTGGAGCCAGTGCGGGGTGGTCTGAGACCCGGAGTAGCGGCTCTGTCCCTTCTCCAGTGGCCCATGGCGGCTCCCTGCCCCTTTACCCCTTTGCTGCCCCCAGGCCCTGCCAGTGGCGGGCTGGTGCCAGAGAACTTCCCTCTGCAGCCTCTCTGCCCACCCACCGCTGTCCCCAGGCAGCGCTGGTGGCGGCTCCGCATCCCCATCAGCCCCCTGCGCAGCCAGCTCATCAGCCTCACCGCGGGGGGGACAGGCTGAGTAGGGAGGTCGGAGGCTGGGGGCTTTAAACACCATTCTGAGGCGGCAACTCTGCTGCCACAGAGAAGGGGGGTTCCTAGAGACAGGATCCAGGACCCAGATAATTTCCCCACCTGCGTTGCCCACCCGGTAGGCTGAGGCCCCATCCTGTCTGGCTGGTCGGAAATCCTGCCTTCTCTCTGCTGTCCCACCGATGGTCCCTCATTTTCTTCTTTTGTCCATTTCTGTGCCTTGCTCACATCTCTTCTTCCCCTCATTTCTTCTCCCTGCCTCTTCAGTGAGCACCGCCACCCACCCACACCCACACCCACACCCATACACACACACACACACACACTGCCCCCCCCATGCTCCCCGAATTCCTCTCCCCATACCCTACCCCTCGGTCCCAGATCTGCAGTTCTGCAGACGCAGTGATGGGCGCAGGGCTGCCCTCTCCTAGGTGAGGGTGTGAGGGAAGGAGGACAGTGCAGGGTTCTCCCTGTGCCCTCAGAAGCCAGGAGGTGGGGTGTGGCAGCTCCGGCAAACCTGTTCCTCCCACTTTCCCTCCGGCTGGTGGTAGTGGCTGGCTGGCCCACGGCCCATCTGCCCTTCCCTAAGGTGCCTCCCAGAATCCCTTTGCAGGCACCCTGTCCCTCTCAGAGCACTGACCCCCGGTCTGAGCTCTGACCGCAACTGGGTGCTCCCAGCATGGGGAATCGCCCCCACTTCCTATCCCAGTGCAGGCGTCCCTGGGCGTCGGGGGTGACCACGGAGGGCTTGCAAAGGGGAGCTGAGGGCGCGTCCCGGAGTCACTGTCCTGACCGCCTGGGCTGGCCTTGGTTCGGTGGGGCCCCTCTGTTGAGTCTGGAAGGAGGAAGGCAGGGAGGGAGGGAGCGTGTCTGCCTCTAATGAAGTTTGACATTTAGTGGTGAGCGCCGGGCGGGGTGTGGGAGACGGGAGCTTGATTAGCGCGCTCTAATTGACAGTAATTAGGCAGCTCCCTGATTGTTTCTAATTCTGCTATTAATTGTGAGGAGCGGGGAGTGTGATTGAGGATAAATTTGGTGCGGAGCTGCTGGGGCTTCAGCTCCCCGTGAGTTCCCTGGGCCGCCTTCCACCCTCTGGGCTGCCGCTGCCGCTACCCTGTTATCCTGCCTGAGTTCCCTACACTCCTCCTCCTCCCCCGCCCCCCCCCCCAAGGCTGGGGACGCTGTGGGATTGGGACCTGGCTGGGCTCTCCCAGGGTGGCCCAGCGCAGTTCAGGGCTTCAGGGCGGAGCTCCCAGGGGCACCAGGCTGGTCTTGTGCTCTGCGCCCCCCTCCCTCCTCCCACACTTCTCCAACTCTCCCCTCACCAGCCAGTGGCCCAGCTGAGGTGCTCAGTTCCAGCCCCAAGCTGGAGCCTCCCCCATCTCCCCACTCCAACCGGAAGAAGCACCGGAGGAAAAAGAGCACCGGGACCCCCCGACCAGACGGCCCCAGCAGTGCTGCTGAAGGTTAGGGGGACCTCGAGGGAAACTGGGGCACAGGAGGCGGGCTGTGGGATCTGGGGATAGCACCCTAAAAGTAACACCATTTTTCCCATTTTTAGAGTAAGCACTTTGTAATAATAATCGGCAATAACCATAGTTCCACAACTTCTTTTGGTAATCTAGACCCCGTGTCTTAGAAAAGCTCGCTCTCCTGCCTAATTTAAACCCTTTCTGCTAAAACGTGAGCTTCTCTTACTCCGTATAGAAGGTGAAAGACTTCAGGTGGCCGCTCCCATAGCTCTTCCAAGACTCGTGGGCAGGATGTAGGTTTTCTGTGTCTCTTGTATCACCCATGGAGTTTCATGAGTGCTGGGCACATAGCTGGTGCTCAATATGTGTGTGGTAGCTGGCGAAGTCTCAGTCAGCTGTAGGCTCAGGAGTTCCAGCTCCTCAGGTATTTTTCCGTGGGGCCTTGCTCAGGATTCGGTGTTAATCTTAGCCCTCCTCGGATTTTCTCCAAAGTGTCTTCCAAGTGTTCCTCTTCCCAGTGGTTGGAGTCTCTTTGCTCCCAGATAAGTTTAGCTTCTGTGGCCGCATCGCGTCTCGTTTCCGCTCCGATTGGCAGGGAGAGGGGTGTGGGTGGAGATCGCCTCCAAGGGAAAGAGCCACTTTTCCCAGCCTACCTGTGGTACAGTGAGGCGCCTGCACCAGGGAGCTGAGCGCCCCCCGAAGGACCGAGTTGGTGCCGTTGGGAGGCTATCCTGAAAGCGAGGTGAGGCGGAAGGCGGAGCCTTGGGAAGGAGGGGGCACCAGCGTTTTCTAGGAGGCAGTTTGTTCGAGGTGCCCTTAGAAGCAGGAGCCCAGAAGGAAGACCTGCAGGGGGTGTGGGTCCACGAGGTGACAGGCTGCCCCGGGCCAGAACCTGGAACCCCGGCCTTGGCCCCTGCGTCACCCTTGGGCGCCCCCCCACCCCCAGGTATGCGAGTTGACTCTCCAGCCCCCACGGCGCAGTCCCTCGGTGCTTGTTAGGAGTTGTTCACCCACAGGGCGGTGACCCGGGAATGAGGTTCAGGTCGCGGTCTCCTGTGGGCCCAGGGGAGCAGAGCTTGGAACAGCTTCACCGCGGTGCTTGGGGTCGTGGTCCGGCCTATGGCACTGGTCACCACAGCGGTCCCCAGGTCATGGGGGGAGCCTCGCCGCCTCTCCCCATCCACTGGTCCTTCCTGCCTGTCTATGCCAGGGGAGTGGGGGAGGGGCCCCGCTCCCAGGAGCCCCACGCTGACGCCGTCAGGAATATTGGGTTTAATGAGCTGCAAAATGAGGCGGCTGCAGCTGACATGTACGGATGGTGCCCACACCCGCCCTCCCCCCCTCCTAGCGCCCCGCCGCATCCTCCTCCAAACACTCAGCTCTCCTCCGGGAAGCACCCTTCTCTGACTTCCAGACCCCTCCCTGGCAGTGCCAGCCAGGGCTGCGAGAACCTGGCGCCCCGCCTGTTTTCGCCGAGGCTCCACAGGTGGTCACGAATAGGGGTGTGAGGGCTGCTCCGCACCCCTGCAAGGTGCCCGTGGGTACGGGCGTGGAGGCTGGGGTGGGGGAAGAGCCGGGAAGGCAGGACAGTGGATGGAGGTGTGGCAGTGGCCCGTGCGTGCAGCAGGGCGCCCTCCCTGATGGTGGCAAATGCCCCTGTCCCCACAGAGGCAGAGGAGTCCTTCGAGTTCGTGCTGGTGTCCCTCACCGGGCAGACGTGGCACTTCGAGGCCTCCACCGCGGAGGAGCGGGAGCTGTGGGTGCAGAGCGTGCAGGCCCAGATCCTCGCCAGCCTGCAGGGCTGCCGCAGCGCCAAGGACAAGGTTGGCACTGAGGCCCGGCTGGGGTGGGACCCAAGGTGGCCTCGTGACTGACTAGCCCCCCCCCTGCCCCCATCTCTCCCGCCGCGCAGACTCGCGTGGGGAACCACAATGCAGCTCTGGCCGTGCAGGCCGTCCGCACCGTCCGCGGCAACAGCTTCTGTATCGACTGCGACGCCCCCAGTGAGTAGGGGCCTGGGTCGGGGTGGCCTCGGGGAGGCCTGACCAGAGCCTTCCCGTTGGCCACGAAAGAGGACCGGGAGGAGGACTTCCCTGGCAGTGACGCTCTGGTTGGCTCTGGACTTGATGGAGCTTCCTCTCCTCCTCCAGATCCAGACTGGGCCAGCTTGAACCTGGGCGCCCTGATGTGCATCGAGTGCTCGGGGACCCATCGCCATCTGGGGGCCCACCTGTCCCGGGTTCGCTCCCTAGACCTCGATGACTGGCCCCCCGAGCTGCTGGCAGTCATGACTGCAATGGGCAATGCCCTGGCCAACAGTGTGTGGGAGGGGGCCCTGGACGGTTACGCGAAGCCCGGGCCCGACGCCTGCAGGTGAGCGGTGAGGCTGCGCCCTGGCACGGGGAAGGCCCGTCGGGGTGGCGCGGGGTGGCTGTCGCAGTGCTCCAAGGGTTAAGCTCGGCTGTGGCTCTGCTCCGCAGTGGGCCCCTGGGGGTGCCCCTCCCCCTCCCCGCCTGTCACTCAGGCTCCTCACAACAAGAGGCCCTTTCTGAGCCTTATCAGCAGGTCAGGGGCCAGCCGGAGGCGCATGCGCAGGCCCCTATCGCTCTGTGGCGTGAAGGCCCTGGCCCGAGCTCGGAGATGGGGAGAATGGGTGGGAGATAGGATAGTGCACGGGCCCCTAGTGTAGGCCCCCCACCCCCTTTGTTCCAGCAGGTCCAGATAAGCTGCCACGGGAGCCCTGCCTGGAATCTTCCTGCCCTCTCAGCCCCCGACCCCCTCAGACCCCGAAGGGCCTCTCTCCAGTGCTCCTTCCTTTCAGCCTCTCCCCCACCCTTCGCGTTACCCACGGTGTGCCGTCCGTTCCTTAGGTCTGTCACTCCACCGCTCCGTCCTACACAGTTTCTTCCCCTTCCCCTTTCGGGGTGCCCCTGTCACTTCCTGACCCCCCTGGCCGGCCCCCGCCCACTGGCTCAGGCCCCTCCTGGGCTCATGCCTCGGTGGACCTGTGGTTGCAGAGAGGAGAAGGAGCGCTGGATCCGGGCCAAGTACGAGCAGAAGCTCTTCCTGGCGCCGCTGCCGAGCTCGGACGTGCCGCTGGGGCAGCAGCTGCTCCGGGCCGTGGTGGAGGACGACCTGCGGCTGCTGGTCATGCTCCTGGCCCACGGCTCCAAGGAGGAGGTGAACGAGACCTACGGCGACGGGGACGGGCGGACAGCCCTGCACCTCTCCAGCGCCATGGCCAACGTCGTGTTCACGCAGCTGCTCATCTGGGTGCGTTGCGGGCTCCCTGCTTGCCTCCCCAGCCCCGCCCTTGGAGGCCCTCTGACCTGCCCGATCTCCGCCCTGCCCCCGAGAGCCCATACCTTCCTGGCCATGCCAACTGTGACCGCGTGCTTCCTTCCACAGTACGGGGTCGACGTGAGGAGCCGGGACGCCCGGGGCCTGACGCCCCTGGCCTACGCCCGTCGGGCCGGTAGCCAGGAGTGCGCAGACATCTTGATCCAGCACGGCTGCCCTGGGGAGGGCTGCAGCCTAGCACCCACCCCCAACAGAGAGCCCGCCAACGGCGCCAACGCCTCGGCCGAGCTGCACCGGAGTCCTAGCCTTCTCTAGGCCCAGGAAGAGGGCCTGGGGCCCCTCCTGCCTACGGGCCCCTGGGGGGAAGCCAAGACCCAGAGAGAAAGGAAGGAGGAGAGGAAATCCGCAAGGGCGAAGGCAGAGAAGAGCCGAATGAGACAGACAGACAGAGGGACCAGAGGAGATGTCTGGCATCTGAGCTGCGGCAGCGAGGGAGTGGAGGTATTTTGGCCCTCGGCCCCACGGTGCCACTGAAGAGGGACAGGACCCTTCGGAGGTACCTGTGAGGAGAGGGGAGCAGGACCTCTCCCTCCTCCAGACTCCTACCTTCTCCGGCCAGCCCCCTGCAAGCCTTTCTCCTAAGATGGAGCCTGGACAGACAGGGCACAGGTCGGGGGCGGGGGTGCTGGATAAAAGAGACGAGGGGGTGATCTGTGAGTCCTGTGTAAATTTGTACATTGGAATATTTATGTTTGTGTACATATCTGGTGTGTGTGATGAGCCAGTAAACCAGACTGTGTGTGGCCTCGTTTTCCCCGTTTATGTCTCTGCCCTTCCAGAAAGGTCCTTCGGCTCCACTTCTTGGTGCTACCTTCTCACTGTCCGTACTCTGGGTCCTCCTCTGCCGGTTGGCCCGAGGCCCTGGGGGCTCCGCTCAGCCCCCCGCCTGCCAGCGGCGAGTTGAGGTGGTGGGTGGCGCTGGCGGCGACCCTGACGGGAGGTACGGAGCTCCGTGCTTCCCCTACTCGCGCCCCGCCCCTGCCCTCAGACAGCTGTTCGGGCTGGTCTCCGTAACCCCATGCCACACCTGGTGGCGCCCAAGTTTCCCCCAGAAGGAGGACAGCAGGGTCGTCCCCCTTCCTAGGAGTCTGGGAAGTAGCTCACACAGGCAGACACGCAGGGAGACGCTCAAGGCGCAGGAGGATTCTGAGGAAGCTGCACGGGTAAGTGGCCGGACTGGACGAGGGCGGCACTGCCCTCGGGACTCCAGCCTCGGCTTTGCTTTGAGAGGGCAGGAGGTCGGCCGCTGCTAGCAGAACAGCCGCCTGGATTCCCAGCAGCGTCTTGCCAAGCCGGGGGCAGAGCCCTGATCGTCCCTGATCCTAGGAAGACCCGAGGGATGCCCCCTCTACCTCTTCTTGGAGGACGAGAACTTGCTACATTAAGGTCCCTGCTCTCTAAAGAGCCTGTTTTCCCATTCCTACAACCACTTTGCTGGTGGCCCTGTCTCCCCCCGTCACTTAATGAGGGCACACTGGGCATGCGAGGGCTGGCACTCCGTATGGGCACCGGGTGGCCCCCCGCTCCAGGGGCCGGGTGGTGGCAGATTTCTAAGGAAGGGGAGGAGGCCGGCCGGACATCTGAGCTGGCATTTCCCTCCCTAACCTCCCTCTTCTGAGTCTCCTTGCCTCACTCACAGCCCTGCCCGTTTTCCTTCTCGGGGGCTCTGTCCTGTCCCCTTGCTGTCCTCCCGAATCCGTGCAGGTCAGGTTTCCTCCCAAGAAGCCCCGCTTGCCACGATGCCAGCTGGAGCTGGTTTCTTCCCCCGTGTGTGGGCAGCCCCGCTGCACAGCTGGCACAGGCGGGGAGCCCTTCTGTGAACCTGGGGGAGATGGCAAATAGCTTCAGCTTGTCTTTCGCCCACGGGATACCCTGTTTCCTGCAAGTGCCCCCGAAGTCTCTCATCCTCCTGTTTGCTTGGCCCACTGAGCTCGCAGGTCCTCGCCCTCTGGCGCCCCCTACGGTCACACCTGTCCAGGCCCGGCACCCCTCCTTGCCTCGCCCATCTTGCTGGGGGCCCCTCTCGACCAAGCTCGTTTTAGAACAGCAAGGATTTGGTGCCCCAGACTCTGTAAAACAGGCGATGGGAGGAGGAGACACCAGAGTCGATGCAGTGCAGACAGAGACCTAGAAAGGAGTCTCCGCAGGCAGGCCCTCACATCTGAAATACCGAGGGGTGGCGGAGAGGACTAGCGCTGCTGCGTCCTCTGCCCAGAGAAAGGAAAGAGCGCACAGGCGGTAAAGGTGCGTCACCCCCAAACTGCCCTCCCTGGTCGCCGACGGGACTGGGAACTTCTACCTCGTTAGGGCCAAGCCCTCCTAATACAAAAGGGGGTGAATCTTCTAGTCTCACGTCTGCCAACTCTTCCAAAGAGAAGACAGCAGGGATGAAGCAGCTTGCCTGTTTAATGGGTAGAGAGAAGAAGGGCTGTGCTGGGAACAGGAGGTCTAGGTGTGGACTGTGGGCGGGGCCAAGGACGCAGAAGACAGAAGGGGAGGTAGTTTACGTGGGGTGGGGGTTGGTGCCAGCAGAAGCCTTCTAAGGGGGCTGGTGACACTGTGTCCTTGCAGGCCCTTGCACTGCAGACGGGCAAGCCCGGGCCGCAAGGCAGCGAGATGGAACTGAACTCTGGCTAACGATGACAGGGACGTCGAGCTTTCCCAGTCTCTCTCAGGGGTGCGGACAGACAGACAGGCAGACAGCTCCGTATATACAAACTTTACAGAAAATAAATAAAGAGCTGAGATCAGCTTGGCTAGGCATCGCCCTGGACTCCTTCCACCCCCGTGAGAAGGGATTCCAGGCCCTTAGCTGGGAACCTTCCGGGCCCTGGGCGTGTCGGAACCCACCCCTCCCCAGGAGTCCACCTCCATCCCCACAGCGACGAGAACCCAGCCCCTTTCACCCGGAAGCCCCCAGTCTGAGCATCTCTGCAGCGGGCTCGGGGCTGAGTGCCCACGTCTCAGGTTGCCAGGAGCGAGTACCCAGCACTGAGTGCCGAGTGAGCTGCCCACGGAGCCCTCTCCCGGGGCAGGAGTGGAGCGGCGGCCCCGCTGGCCCACGGAACCCCACCCCGGTGTCCGAGCCCGCACAGGGACCGGTCCGCCGCCGTCCAAGGCCCCGGGAGCGCCTTCAGGGCCGGGCCCCCTGCTCCATCTGTTGGTGCTGGCTCCGGACGGCGAACCTGTTGACGTGCACGGGGATGGGCACGACAATCTTGGGGTTTCTCACGGGCTCCCCGGAACGGCTGCTCACGTTGCCGGCTTTGATGCGCTTCCACTTGGCCCGCCGGTTCTGAAACCAGATCTTGACCTGCACCTCGCTGAGCTTGAGGGCGTGGGCGATCTGGGAGCGCTCCGTCAAGCTCAGGTATTTCTTGCAATGAAACTCCTTCTCCAATTCCAAAAGCTGCTCGCTCGTAAATGCCGTGCGGCGCCTTCGGCTTTTGCCTCCAGGAGCCGCGACTCCAGCGGCCCCCGGGGCCCCCTCCTCAGCTCCGGTCCCCAGGCTCCCCTTTAGCTTGGGTTTAGGCCCCAGGAGAGCCCCGGGGCCTCCGGCCGAGCCGTCCAGGAAACCGTCGTCCTCGCTGTCACCGCCCGAGCCCTCTTCCTCCTGTTCGCTGCCTGCTGCGTCTCCTGCCGCTGCCTCCAGCTTCTCCTCATCTGAGCTGTACACCTTCCCCTCTGCTGCGGGGAGCGAGAACCAGCGGACGGGGACGGAGAAGGCAAGGACAAGGCAGACAGGTTGGCGGAGGCACGGGGAGCCAGGGCCAGGCACGGACAGCGTGACGGCAGGGGGTAACAAGACAGGGAAGGGACGAGACGGGGAGGGGAGGAGACAGGGACGGCACATCCGGGATGTGGGGTGGGGGAGAGGTTCGGGGAAGACAGAGAGATGGAGAGAGAGGGGTTAACCAGCACAGATTTCACTAGAGCAAAGTGGGGGAGGCAGTAAGTGCACATCAAAGGCCGGATGTTCCCAGGACTGTGACCCAGCTCCACCCCCCCCCACCTCTTTCTCCCTACCCGCTACCTTCCCAGCTTTCTCCAAACCCAGACCAAGCACTTTTCACTCCTTCACCACCCCTCCAAATCCAGACTGCACACCCTCGGGTCCAGAAGGAAGCAGTGTAGGCCTGGCCCAGGAGCCGCCCAGCTACTTCAGGCAGGAGGAAGCAATGCCGGAGGAGGCACCTGGCAGGATCCGGGGGGAGATCACACTGTCGGCCTTTGTTACCCTCCTGGGAATCCTCACCTGCCCCAGTGTTGACTATACTGTCTCCGCACCTTCCCTCTTCCCTAATCTAGAATCTTAGAACCTCATTTCCAGATGGAAACCTAAGGGTCCTCTGGTTCCCCATCCTCACCGACCCCACCCTTCACCCCAAATCTTGGCCCAGGAACTATTATCCAAGGAGTCAGGAGTTTCCTTACGCCTCCCAGATCATCCGGGCCAGAACGGGAAGTGCTCCCGCTACAGGCCCCTGATCGGGGGTATTTTTCTTCCAATTGCCCAGCCCTCCCGGTCCCTTTTTCATCCTTCCCTTACTCCTTGATTGTAAACTGACATCACCCCTTTCCCCCTTCCCTCTTTCCCAACCAAGGATGCCTGAGCAGCATAAACAGCTGCTTTCTGCTCCGGCTCAGAATCCTGAGGCCCCTGGGCTTGAGGTCAGCCGGAAGACCCGGAGGGAATAGGGAGAAGATGAAACAAGGGCAGCAAGGGAAAAGAGAGGAAAATGGTAAAATACAGTTTGGCTCACTTAGTAGATTCCTGACTATCTGTCATAATCAGCCATAGAAAGCGTTCTAAACCCATACGTAATTCTAACGCTGAACTCAGTCGGTGGTTTTAATCCTGCCCGCTGACGGTTTTGTCAGAACCGCAACGCATGCCTTGCGGGTATTTTCCGGAGCTGAGGTGTAAAACGCCTTGTCTGCTGCGCAAAGGGCCAAGAAGCAGGGAAACAGAAACGCAAAAGAAAACCAACCAATAGGAAAGAGAACAAGACTAAATGGATAATCTGTAAACTGAACAGTCAGTCAGCCTTTTACTGGCAGGCTGACTGTGTGAAGGGGGCAGGATTCCGTGAGTGCCGGAGTGTGTCCCACGTGTCGAAAACCTGGCCCGAAGTGAAATCGCTTCAGGGAACGGCGCGTGTGCACAGGGCTGCGGGGCAAGCACACCTCCCCACCCCCTGCGCTCTCCAGAAGGAACTTCTCGGGGCCTCTAGGACCAGCCCGGGAACTGCCCCAGGCCCAGGGCTGTCCTCCCTTCCCTGATGCAGTCAACCTACGCCTGCTGCTTCATGAGAACGTGTTTACACTCTCCTCAGTGGCCAGAATGGTCGGACCCCTCCAGGTCACCCCCTCCATCAGATCTGCTGCTTCACGTCTCAAGGGTATTTTTATTCCCAGCCCCTGCCTTTTCTTCTGTCAGTGCCACATTCTTTATCTGACTTCAAAACCCCCGTGGCATACCCTAGGTGAGGCTCCCCCAGCCTTCCTGTGCGACTCCTGGTCGGCGTTCTCATGAGCAAGTGCCCTCCGTTCTCTTCCGCAGCTGGTCCGCTGCGCGTCCTCGGCACCAGCTTCATGCAGTGTCTGTAGATATTGCTCCTCACTGCACCCCCCTCTCGGTCCACACTTCCTCCCGCACCTCCTTCCTAGCCAAATACACTTTGTTCTCGGGGCACCTGGGTGGCTCAGTTGGTTAAGCGTCTGACTTCAGCTCAGGTCATGATCTCATGGTGTGTGGGTTCGAGCCCCGCGTCAGGCTCTGCGCTGACAGCTCGGAGCCTGGAGCCTGTTTCTGATTCTGTGTGTGTCTCTCTCTCTGCCCGTCTCCTGCTCATGATCTGTTTCTCTCTGTCTCTCAAAAAAAAACAAAAACAAAAACACAAATACATTTTGTTCTCTGCAACGGCCATTCACAAATGGCTCCTCCTCACACTCCTTCCCATTTGCACAGAATTCAAACGTAGCATGTCCCAGACTGAACTCTGACCTCTCCTCCAGACCAGCTCTTCGCCATCTGTACCCACGTCTTTCCCAGCTTGGTTAACAGCGGCTCCATCCACCTTGCTGTTCAAATCACACCTTCACTCCTCTCTCTCCCAACCCACGCCCTGTCCCAGAGCCCGCCCGTGTTACCACCTCCCCTGCGTCCCACGATCCAAGTCAGCATCATGCCCCGCCTAGTTCACCAACATCTTCTCCAAACTGGTTGCCCTGCCCTGCCCCCCCTCCCCCTCCCCCAGATTCTTCTTCCGTTTGGAATACGAGGCTCCTCACCTAGATGTTTGCACTGGCCCATCTCCTGTCTCCCTCAGGTCCTTACTTTACCAAGGAGACATTCCCTGATTGTCTTTTTAAAATGAAAACTCCCAGTATTCCTCTTGCTTTTCCATTTTATTTGTTGCTATAGTATGTGTCACCAACTTGGTTTGTTTTATTGGCTGTCTTTTCCTATCAGAATATAAGCTTCATGAAGGTAGGGATTTTTAGTATTTTTTTCACTGCTGTATCTTCAGCATCTAGAAAATTATCTGCAGAGTAGGCACTCAAATATTTGTGCCTATTCCCAGTACCTTCTCCCTTGCTCCCTCTCTCTCTCCCCCTTCTCTCTCTCTCTCTGTTCTTCCTTTCCCAAGCCTCTCCTAAAATATTTCCCACAATCCCCCCCCATCCAGTGCCCAGAAGACATCTCCATATTATGCCACCCACTTTCCCATATGCCCTCTGACATCACACTGGCTGGAGAGAGACCCACACGCAGCGGGAGTGGGAATCTACAGGGTCTTCTGCTAAAAGAAGTGAAGGCAAATCCCTCATACTACACATGTCATTACCAAATACATGAAAATACATCATTACTAAATCCTCAGACTTTCCATTTTTAAACACGGTTTGTAGTAAATGATAACAAAAAGAATAATAAAAGCTTACAAAAATGCAGCCCGATATTACAATATTTTAAACAGCTGCTAAAAAGGCAGAAACTGGATTTCAGGGCCTGAAGGGGGAAATCATTTAGCACAGCTCCAAGCACCCAGGGGGCGTCCCATAAATCTAAACTGATGGTGACTGAGGCGAGGCTCCCGGCTTCCTTGATCTGGCAGGACCCCCCGAGATCACGTCATCCATCCCTCTGTCTTCAGGCAGATCCCACGAAGTCAAGCCCGCAGAAGCCGGCCTCCCTCAGTGCTGCTTTTAAAGCCATACAAGGGACACAGGTTCACAACCTCTCTTGGTTACTTGATCCTGGGGGGATGCTGAGCGACAGGGGCCCGGGTTTCTCTCTGAGCCTTTATAATCATGACATTGAGGGCTCTGATAAGGAACTCTTGGAAGCAGGTGGGGGCGGGGCAGCAAGAGAAAGCCACTGGGAGGGGGAGGGACAGCTGCCCTCAGAGAAGGTCTAGGGCCGTGAATAACACCGAGAAGTGGGAAAGAAACGAAGACAGAAAGAGGACTGGGTAGATGGAGTGGCAGGAGAATGAAATGACGAGTCAGGGAAACCCTAAGGGCTGGAAAGTTGAGAAAATAGGGGGATAGAAAATAGGGGGAAAACTCAGGGGGGAAAAAGAACAAAAAGTTAAAAAAATCACACCCCTACCTTGCCCCCCCAAACTCTGCTGCATTTGGAGCAAAGCACATTTTCACCTTGCCATATGCTCTTTGCTCCACTAAGATGGAGCAACTTAAGAATCGATGCCCACAGTGAAGGAAACATATTCAGAAGAATCGGATGAAGCAAAAAGGCAGACCAGTTCTTAACTATATATATGCCAGGCCTGCGAGGCTCAGGCAGCGAAGCGTCCACCTTTGATTTCTGCTCGGGTCGTGATCTCATGGCTGTGGGCCTGCAGCTCCGCACTGAGCCTGAGCGTGGGGCCTGCTTACGGTTCTCTTGCTCGCTCGCTGCCCCTCGCCAACGCGCACGCTCTCTCAAAAACAAAACAATATAGCAATCCTGAAACAGCTTGCTCTTTTCTTATGGATGAGCTACAAAATAAATGCAAGCTATTTTATTTTATCTGATTCGTAATGAATATTAATGGTAAATATAATCAAACAAACTAAAACAAACTGCACACAGAAAAAAAATGTGTTCTTGACTAAAAACTGACTGAAGCAAATCTTTTTTTTTAAATAAAATTTCTAATTGTAAAATTTGATTTGGAGTAATTGGAGTTGGTGGATATAATGTCCATGAAAGTGAATTACTAATTGCAGATGCTGTAACTGGTTGATGGGAACAAAAACTTGATCCATAAAATAAGACCTCATTGAAAACTTTACATGGGAAATAATGATTCTGATGAGAATAATTTCAGCAGAAGAAAAAATGTTTAATTGGAAACAATGGGACTACGCACATAGGTAGGCCAAACAAAGGTTCTGTTCTTGGCGTATGAAAGCGATGCTATTGGTGACGGAAGAGGACGCCGTTTCCAGCTTATTCCTTATGTCCGAGTCTCGGATCAGAAAGAAGGTGGGCTCTCTCCCGTGACTGTGGGACAGGTCAGCTACGAGGAAACATCTAGCGTTCTTGTGAATTCCCAGAGTGGGTGTGACTATCCGGAGAACCGGAAGTCACCAGGTTTGTGGCACAATTACTCGTCAGGTCCACGCCGGGAGCCGAGTGCTCAGGCCCCAGGGCCACGCCTGCATGGGGCCCGCCTTCCCAGGTGAAGGGAGGCAGCGCCGGAGACACGGAAAAGCCCATCTTAGGAACAGGTCTGGTCAGGCTGCGGAAGAAGTCAAGGGCCAAAGAATCCACGCTGGGTCCTCTCCAGGAGGAAACACTAAATCCCACCAGACTTGCACCGTCTAGAGCGGGGGAGTCCACGGCCGTGGTCGCCAAGAGTGGTGGGCGGGGCCTGGGTCAGTCCGGGGAGTGGAAACCACTAGGACCCCCAGCTCTGGGAGCTCACAGAGCCCCTGGCTGCCCCTCGTCCACCCTGTTCTGTTTCCGCTTCTGTAACTTCAACAGCCTGTATTATTCACTGAAGAGAAGTCTCTCCCTCATGACACTCCATTCTGACCTCCGTCCACTTCCAAAACAACTACCCTCCCGCTCCCCCAGACTCCTCTCGGGCCAGGAAGTCTCCTCCCAACTACTCAGCTTCCGGAATATAGACACAACCCCGGTGGGGGCAAAAGGCAGAAAGAAACTCAGGTCATCCCTCAAACAACAGGTATGTTTGCCACATTCTGGTTTCCAAGTCTTCCTCATGATGCACAGCACAGAATTATTTCTCTGTTCTTTCTGGAGACAGTACTTTCTCTCATCATTTACAGCAATTAGCTCACTTCCAATTTGTTTTTCATCATCCCCATTAATTTCATGCTACTAAGCCTTCCTATAACCTTTGGTGCACGGAGGAAAATTCATTTTCACCTTCTCTCTCTCCACTTTTCCTATGACCCTTCAGCATTCCTGCCTCCAGATTGACAGGAGGGCTTTCTGTAGGCCACTGCCATCCAGACCCCTCCCACCTTCATGACGAGCTCAGGGCAACTTCCCCACCACTCCAAGCGCAGATTCCGCTCGTGACACACCAACACTGCCATTGCCAAGGGCACCCTTGTAAACATCAATGTTCCAAAACATTCCCACACTTACTATTTACCTGTAGGCAACTCGCTGAAATAAAGTAGACCTATTAGTAGCACCAACGGAAGGTTGGTAACCTTATTTCAGGTGGAAAAACCGACTTTCAGAAAGATTAAATGATCTTCCTAAGCCACACAGCCAGAGATAGATTAATGTCCGGAACCTTGGTCTCCTAAATCTCCAACCAAGGCTCCTTCTATCCCTTCCGGTGAAAGATCTTCTTTTCCTTCCCACTTGAAGGAAATGCCCAGATGCCTCATCAGATAAACCATCTTCCTACCAAACCTGGTTTGAGCTAGAGCTCATCCCTTTCGCTTACACTCCGAAGCCCCAGCCTCGTCATTACTAGCTTCCTTACCTCACTCGGAGAAGGTCCACCTACCAAACTTCCCCTTCGTCCTTAACAGGCGATTTCTCCTATCATTCCCCAAGACAAAATTCCTACCAGAGCTTTCTATGTTTTCTGCCCTTATTGTTTGTATGATGTAATCTTACCAGTCAGCATCCCTTTTACGTAGAAATATATTTTTTCATTAAAAATTTTTTTAAATGTTTATTTTTGAGAGAGAGAGGGAGACACAGCACAAGCAGGGGAGGGGCAGAGAGAGGAGGAGACACAGAATCCAAAGCAGGCTCCAGGCTCTGAGCTATCAGCACAGAGCTCGATGCGGGGTGGGGCTCAAACCCATGAGCTGTGAGCTCATGACCTGAGCCACCCAGGCGCCCCTGTATTTTTTCATTTACAAAATAATATTGCCAAATTACGGAAACAGTTTTATTTTTTTAATTTTTAAATGTTTTTTATTTGTTTTTGAGAGACAGAGAGAGACAGCGCGAGCAGGGGAGGGTCAGAGAGAGAGGGAGACCCAGAATCTGAAGCAGGCTCCAGGCTCTGAGCTGTCAGCATAGAGCCTGACACGGGGCTTGAACCCACGAACCGTGAGATGATGACCCGAGCCAAAGCTGGACGCTTAACAGACTGAGACACCCAGGTGCCCCTGTATTTTTTCATTTACAAAATAACATCGCCAAATTAAGGAGACAGTTTTAATATCCATTTATTTTTCTAGCGTCCAGCTGACAAATATCTCCACCGTCCCTCAAGTCCAGCTCGTTCTCGTGCAGGCCTCGGCCGCGCCCCCGTCTCTAGCGCTCCACTCTCCGTCTCTTCCTCGCTCTCAGGAGTACTGACTGGGCCAGGGGGAAGGCTTTCCTCCCTACCACTGAGAGGGAGTGAAGGCAGATTCTTTCTTTTGGGCTGAGGTAGACATCTGTCTGGGCTTGTCTGTCTGCTCCGCGTCCCTCCCTCCTTGTGTCCCAACACCCCGTCCTCTGGGCGCTGCCTCTCATCACTGCCCGGTGCGGTGGCCTGCCATCACTGCCCGGTGCGGTGGCCTGCCATCACTGCCCGGTGCGGTGGCCTCTCATCACTGCCCAGTGCGGTGGCCTGCCATCACTGCCCGGTGCGGTGGCCTGCCATCACACTTCCCCACCTTCGCGGCCGTGCAGCACGTGGCCGGGATTGGACCCATCCTAACACCCATCTCTCCGTCTCCCAGGAGTCTGACTTCAGTGAACCAGTCACTCTAGACTTGAGTGTGTGCTGGGATCCCCTGGGGCCTCCAACTAGGATTACAGAAACGTGGGGCTGCTTCCACGTGTGCTCTTTCCTACCTCTCAGAGAAAGAAGGAGGCAAAGCCTCTCCTTCCGCCGAGTGACAGGAAAGAAAGATCTCGCAAATCGTTTGCCTTTTTGGATCCACTCAACTCCTATCCTTAGAATCACGCGAACCCATAAACGCCCATTTTAGCTTAGAGTTGAGCTACTGTCTCTCGCGCCCCAAAGAGCTCTGGCCGCTCCCAGTGCTGTGCCTGGAAGTGACAGTAACTGCAGGGCTCCAGGGAAACTGAGTCTCTCACCTCACTCCACCGCCAGCCCAGCCGACGCGGAGTTTCCGCATTACCCGAAATTACTCATAATGACGCCACCGAATATTCCACCAGTTTGAAGTTCATTTGGACTTTAAACAACCTCCTTAATCCACCTGAATGTGAATTATTTTAATCCAATGGCTTTGCTCTTAATGTCAAGCAGAGGTCAGACATATGAGGGAGCAGGCATTCTGGTGGAGAAAGGAGCGGTGTTCTTTTTTAATACATATACACCGTGAAGGACAGAACAGGCCCCAGTCGGCCACAGAAAAAGGGTTTGGGGTAGGCCTGGGTTCTACAGAGAAGGTCGAAATGTGAGACAGAGACACCAAAGCAGGGAGAAGGAGCCAGAGGACAAAGTGTGAAGTCCGCCGTCGTGGGCTGCACACACTGGTTCCCCTGGCGCCCTGCATGCGGACTGTCCTCACTGCCAGGCTGGCTTCCCCTGTCAGCACTGTCCGCCCCGTGCGGGTCTCAGTAAGAAGGCTTCCCCAGCTGAGTCCCCAGGTGAGCCCCCACCCGTTTCCAGGACACGGACAATAGTAGCACCTTCTTACACACCTATTACTTGAGGATGCTGAACAAGTAGCTTCTCATTTAATCCTTAACTCTGTGAGGTAGGTACTGCCGCGGCTTTGCTGGTGAGGAAACTGCGGACTGAGTATTCTGCTGTTAGAGGGGGTCTCACAAAGGAAGGGCGGCCCCACGGTCTGCAGCCAGAGCCCACGCCGGTTCCTCTGTGCAGCCCCGGGTCCCAGCGCCAGCCCATCGTACACAGTGTGCCAGGGACAACACAGGACAGGAGGCCGGGCGCTCACTCCTCAGCCCAGCTGGTCTTTCCCCTGCTCCCTGACGGGCACGCCTCCCTTCCTCGCCAGGTAGGTGGGCACAAGTGATCCCCAATTTTTAAAAGTCTTTTTGTCCTGTATCTATTTATTTAGAGAGGGAGGGAGGGATGAGGAGACTAGGGGGGGAGAAAGGGAGAGGGAGAGAATGAGAACGAACGAGAGCAGGGAAGGGCCAGAGGAAGAGGGGGAGAGCGAATCCGAAGCCGGCCCCACACCCGGCACAGAGCGGATACCCGGTCTCACCACCATGAGACCACGACCTGAGCCGAGATCAAGAGCCAGACGCTTAACTGACCGAGCCGCCCAGGTGCCCCCATCCCGAACTTCTGGCCTTGATACGATCACTCGCCTTCATTAAGTGTCTCTCTCTCTCTCATATAATCTGACAACCGTACACGGCCCGGCGCTGCTGACACCTCCCCAACCCCAGACGACAAAGCCTCTCCCGTCCTCAAGCCCAGCCCTGATCTCTCCTCAAGACGGGCACCCCCAGCTGCCCCTCTTCAGCTGCCCTGACGATGCAGCCCTGAGTGTCTCCCCCAACCCCCTTGCTCAGGATGCCTTTCCCCCAGAGGAAACAATTAGTTAATAAAGGTCTCCTTCAAGATAAAACAGAATTGTAGAGCTGGGAGTGACCTTAGAGACCATCTAAGTCGCACCCTAATTGTACCGAGAGCACATGAAGACACAAGGAGGTGTGATCCAGCAGGATCACGCAGCCCCACGTTTCCAGGACCCGCGGACTGTGCAGAATGGCTATCATCGGCCCAAAGCGCTTCTGACTGCAGGATGATTCCGTCCCCCCCTCCTCCCAGCACGCTTCTGCACTAAACTTCTCTTCCCTTTGCTCCCAGCCCAGGCTGCCCTGCGAGACCACGTCCTCCGTAATCCGGCCAAGACACCCCTCTCCCTTTACCCCCAGTTCAGAAGAAATTTTTGTTGGTTTCTCCCACCCTCATTTTCCACACGGGGCTCTTTCCTCCCGGTGACCTGGTTCCAGTCCCTGCAGCCCCTGCTTCTAACACAGGTTCTTCGCTCGTCACTTGAAGGTCATTCCTTCACCTTCCACGACGGAAGGGAATGAAGACGTCTCTGCCCACAGCTTCATGCGGCGGCGTAGGTGCTGTTCGACCTCCCGAGTCGAGCCTCTCTTCTCCCTAAACAAACTCTTTCCCTCAATTAGCACGTCGGTGTTTCTTCCACGTGACTCTAAGCTGGCGACTTCTCCCGGCATGACCAGACTGTCCCCGGAAAGCCCTTTCCCTGTCACTCTGATCCAGACCTCCTTCCTGTCACCACCACCACCACGGTAGCCCGAGCACCACCGCCTGCGTGGAGAGCTCCGTCCTTCCCGGCGGTTCAGGGCTTCTTCTCTCCTACCCCAGCGTGGGCCACGTTCCTATTCCCTCCAGATAAGAATCCTCTCCCCCCAAGCCCTTTCCCCATCATCCCGCCTACTTTTCTCTCTTTTTGTACATCTACCCCATTATGCTCTCGTTTCTATTTCCTAATTTCCAGCTTCAAGGCAAAGATCCTTCTTTCACTATTACTTTCTTTTTAAAATTTCTTTAAAAATACTTATTTATTTTTGAGAGAGAGAGAGAGAGACAGAGTGAGCAGGGGAAGGGCAGAGAGAGAGAGACACACACACACACAGAATCTGAAGCAGGCTCCAGGCTCTGAGCTGTCAGCACGGAGCCTGACATGGGGCTCGAACTCACAAACCACGAGATCATGACCTGGGCCGAAGTCGGACTCTTCACCCACTCAGCTGCCCAGGCGCCCCTCCCCGTTACTTTCCAGGCACAAGTCTTGCCTCCAGCTTCCCATTGTGACGTTGCTCTCCGTGCAGAGCACTTGGTTTATCATATATTCCTCCTTTCCAATTAAAATATTTCCCCCCATTATTCCAATTACTTCCTTGCTCCCATGATTCCCAGTATAGACCACTTATGCCCATCATTCTGAGCCTAAGAATCATCCTTCTAATCACCTAAATCTACATCTCCACGTTTCCATACGCCACCGCAGGGACCCCTTCTCTATTCCAACTCCCCCAAGTGTGACTTTCACAACGGTGTAAGGACCCCGACAGCCCATTCTACTCTCCTGATACAGTTTTCCTCTTGTCATTTCTGAGATCTCTGTTTCTCAACTAGGGGTTCTTAACCCTTTTTGTGCCGTGAACTCCTTGGCAGTCTGATACAACCTAGGAACCCCTACTCAGAGGAATGCTTTTGATGTGTACAACCTAAAACACACAGGATTACAGGAGAAGCCAACTATATAAAAATGCAGTTTTCAGTTATTGAAAAATGAATGTGTTACGATCACATATGTTTATTAACTCATGAAGCAAGATGCCTCCAAAGACTATATAAATTTATAAGAAAATATCTGTACTTCCTAGTGGTGACAAAAATCTCAGTTACTGCTGAAACTACTATGGTTTCTGGCCTACACTCATAATTAAAGAAAATGCCAAATTTTAGTTCGGAAGAAAGCAAAATAAAGATGTAATTTTCCCCCTCCCAATAATTAACAGACCCCTTTACACGAGGCCCATGAAATCCACTGACGCTAGAAAAACAACCTTGTATTTTACCGAATTGACAGAAACATTAAAAATAATCTGAACCAAAACTTTCATGCCTCAGAGGAGGAGACCTAAGCCCAGAGAGGCTGTGAGACTGGACTTTCCCAGAGTGGCCTCAACACGCTAAGCCCATAATAGACTCACAATAAACGTCCCCTGAGTTGGAGGAAGCGATTTACCAGGGCCGCCCGGCTAATAAGTGACGAAGCTGAGACCCGAGCACATGTGTCGCGACTCCTAAATAATGTCCCTTCAAGCACATTAAGTTAACGCAACCTCTGTCCTGTAAGTGTCAGCGGACCAAACACCCGCACTGGGCGCGCCTCCTCAATATTTCCAGGAGAACATGCGTCTCCGCTGCTTCCGAGAAAAATCTCCCTCCTAATCCTGACAGAAGTGTCTAATTCCACGTCACGTTATCCTTTCCTGTGTTTCTCTCATGAGTAAATGCATCCTGACAGTCATAACGGGCACCTGTTCAAACATTAATGGATGGTCATCTAGAATGTTCTCCAGCTACAACTGGGTGCTTAGCTTCTTGTAATCAGCCCTCGAATATCAGGCTTCTAGGAAGTTTCCCCAGTCTCCTTGCATGATTTCTGTCACTACTGCCAATCTACCTTCAGAAATTAGCACATTTTTTAACTTAGTTTTTAAAGGAATGTTCCCCACACTGCATCTTGGTCCCAGCATATTTTTTCCTGTATCGTTTCAATGTTTTCTGTTCAAATGGTTTCTTCTCGTCACCATGCTCAGTACGGGCATCATCTTCCAAGTCCATCTCCCACTAGATTTTTATCATCCACCCAACGATTATATACGGACTCTGCCATCCCTCACTTCTTCAGTCTCTGTTTTCCAGCAATCAGTGCCTTTCTCCCTGCACCGTGCTCTGAGCACCCCTGATTGAAAGTTTCCTTCTGTATTTCTCCAAACGGACAGCTCTTCCCATCACCCCCGGCACCCAGCATCCCCTTCACCTGCCGTCCCTGTAAGCGTATTTGCACCACATCTTCACGTGGAGCTCACAGCACCTTCACAGACAACAGGACCACCATGCCCCACCCGCTCAAGGTCGAATTCTCTTTTTCTCTGTTTAGAGTTTGCTTGTTTAGAGTTTACTACTCTCTCTTCTGCATCATTCCTGATACACAGAGGGCTTCCCCAGCCGCCCCAGCTCACGGCTCCTTTCCCCGTCACTTCCACCTGACTTCATTCTTAACGACTCTTTGGATCCGTTATGTTGAATACAAGTCACCACTGCCCACATGAAGCTACTGACCCCTTGAAACATGGCTCACCCAACTGAGACGTGCTGGAAGTATAAAATTCACAGCAAGGTCGGAGACAATATGGGGAGAAGACACAAAATACTCAGTATTTTTATACTGATTAATGCTGAAAGAGGTCACAAAATATCTCATTAAATTTTTTTATACTGATTAATGCTGAAATGGTATTGGACATATTGGGTTTAATGAAATATATTAATTAATTTCACCTGTCTATTTCTGCCTTTTAAATATGGCTGATCATCTTTAATTTTTTAATTATATGAATGGCTTGCTAGACAGCACTATTCTGGGCTCTTCTGTGGATTCATAATTTTAAATCTTCTGTAGAAATCTAAATTTTCTCCTCTTTTAGTACTTCTACCAAGACACCTTCCCCAAGTGTCCTCACTGTTCCCTACCCTCTACATCCAGAATTATTTTCAATCTACCATTCTTACTACCTTTTCTACCCACTATTTCTGTACACTGTATTTTTTTTTTTTTTGCCTAATAGAGCTTCTACCCCTGTACTCAAATCACAATAAAGTTCTGTTTTCTTCATCAGTTGTAGTAAGATGGTGTTTCTCTTGAAGCAAAATTTAAAAAAAAGAAAAAAGTAATTCCCAACAAAAAGCAGCTCACTCATCATCCTCCACACTGGCCTACCTTCACTATAATTTCATTTAACAGGGCTAGTAACTGTAAAATGCTAAACATATGTAAATCAATAATTTCAGACCAATGTCACCCATTCACACTAGGACAGCGATTCCTCCTCTGTCATTTTAAAGACAGCGAGCGGTCTTTCTCCAAACTCTTCTAATATTGAGGTTCAATCCCATTATTCAAGCAAAAACACTCTTATTTCACACGAAATAGTCTAATACAACTCCTCAAATATCTGTTTTCCCACCATTTTCAGCATGGGCCATGTGTCATCACCCTCCACACTGATTTTACATCTGACATTTCTGGAGTCTCCTTTTCTTAGCTACTTAAGGAGAAAACTGAGGACGTGAGTGGCGTGGTAAGAGTCCGGGGAGTCTCCACCGAGAGTGACAGGGGGCGGGCGGCCCCGGAGAGGCATCCCCCAGTCACCATCCTCCGGAATCTCTCCTTCCTGCTCTGCCCCCCAGGCCCCACTATGAACCCTTTATGTGCGTCTCTTCCCAATATGACTGGTCACCTGCACCCTGCCACCTCTCAGGATTCCTCCTCTCTAAGGTCTCCTTCCCATCATTCTTAGCAAAAAAAAAAAGAACTTTACTCAAAGAACAAGTGTCATTTTATTGCCTCCAACATTTTCCTCAGATGACGAGCTTTCCTTGATCACTCTCTACATATACATTCCAGTTTACAGTCACTCCCCGTATTGAAAACCCTTTTTAAAAAAATTACTCCTAGTGTTGACACTTTTCCCCATTTCCTACTAGTACATTTAGCTCCCTCCCAAGCCTCTCAAAACAGAACTCCTTCACACACACACACACACACACACACACACACACACACACACACACACCCTTCTGGTGCAGAGACACTGTTCACTCTCACAGCCCGGCTAGAAATCCCTCGTAACTACCTCTTCCAAGAGACGGACTGTCTCATGCTCTCTCTTGGACAACCTGGGAATACAGCGCGGTTGTTGGTCCGTCCTTTCCTCCTTCCTTGCTATTGCTTCTCTGTTCTTCTCCTCTGCTTACTCCTCTCACTCGCTCACTGTCTGGTTTTACAGCGAATATTCTATCTGCTTCAGAAAAGAGCCTCCATTCCGGAAAGGGGTGAAAACAACCAGGGGGCCCTGAAGGCCTAGGGCAGGTTCCGCCGTGGTGTAGGCGTACTCCTCCCTCAGTGCCCCTTCCCTGGGGGTCTCCCTTTCTCCTCCTCGGGTACCTGCTGGTTCTTCCAGCTCTACTGCCCCCAAAGCCACTCCTAAGATGGACTGCCTCGCTCTTTTCTACCTTAGGACCATCTTATTCCGTAAATCCTACTGACTCATTCTTCGTCCTATCACCCCGCCAGCTGCTTCCCCCGCCCCTCCGGGCCCTTTAATCCTGAGGACATTTCCTCCCACCTTCCAAGTGCTGCTCTCTCACTTCCTTTTGATCCTCCTTAGAAGATGCTGCTCAGACTTCAGCCACTGGACCCCCCCTGGCCCAACCAGGTACAAAAACAACCACCGAACCCCCAAAGCCAAAATGCCCAGGGCTAGAGGGGCAAAGAACAGGAAGACAGGCCCTGTAGCCCCGCTTGGAGTCTGGAAGAATGATGAGACCTTTGGACAATGTCAAGAAGAGCCTGGAAACCTGTCATCGGGAATTGTCTTCTCCTGGCAAAGGACAAAAGGACTCTTGGACCTCCTTCTTGCCTCTGCTAGAGTCAGCCTCCAGGCCTCCTGAGGTCACGGTCTCCCGCTAAGCTTATGTGATGAATGGCTAAGCATCAGCATCGGTGGAGTCATCCTCATGCTAAAGAAGTTAAAGCTTCAGGAACCCCACACTTGCATGCAGCCCCTCTTTTTCTTAAGTAGAGTCCACCAAACTGTATAAGCCCCGGATCTCATCACACCTGGATTTGCCCCTGGACAGGGGGGAGCTTTTCTGGCTTCTAGGGGTTAAGGATCAACGAGGGAGGTCAAAAGGGCTCTGAGTACTTTGATTCTAAACAGGGTTCAGTTTAATACGCCCTGCCTCTATTGAGAGGGCGTTTTCCCACGGGGGATCCAGGGTTCCTGAATTATCTCTTAGCTGAATCTCCCAGGTTCCAGAATCTTGGCTAGATTCTTGACTCCAGGCATTTGTGCCACACCCAACCCAGCCCAGCCTCTAGCCTCTCTCTTGACCTCCCAGTCAGTCCTGGCCCGGCAGGTGCTAGGCCCCTTACTCAGTTCTTCAAGGCTTGGCTCTAAATCTGCCAATTCAGAAGTGACCTCTCCGACTGAGACTAAGACAGGTCACCAACGTGGTCAGCACTGCTTTAAGACCCTCCCTTTCCCCCTGTATTCAACGAGCCCATTTGGGGTCAACACAGACACCAAAACCACCTTCCCCTGGCTAAACTGACAGTTGCCCCAATGGACCCTGCCCCTGGGGTCTGGCTCATGTCCCCAGGAACCCCACAGCTGCAGCCTCTCTAGTCTCTGCAGACAAGAAAAATGAAGGGATTCTTAAAAAGAGACCGGGAGCCAAGGCTTGAGGAGAGGGGTGCCGGGAGAAAAGGCACTCATTCCAGAGGGAGTGCGGGAGTCCAGGTGGGGCGCCGGCACTCAGGAAGGCAGGGCAGGGCCGGGTTCTGGGCTCCAGCCGGCCGCGTTTGGAACAGAACTGGAGGTGGTCCTGCAGAACCCAGCACCTGGCGGTCTGGGTACTCCAGGGCCCCAGGCCGGTGCCGAGATTCTGGGCAGGCTGCTGTCTGGGATTTCCAAGTGAACGAGCCTCCCGCCCGGCGCCCTGCTCGGCCCCAGCACTTACCCGGCAGACTTGGGAAAGTCTCTGAGAAGTGCGGAGGCGGGGGCGGCGGGGGCTCTGCCACTTTCTCCCGGGCGGGCATCAGCTCCTCGGCTTCCAGCCCGCCCTCCGGGCGGCGGCCACCCGGCTCGGGGTTGTTTCGGGCGGCAGTGGCGGCGGCGGCGGCGGCAGCGAGCTCCTGGGGCCCATAGAAGGCGTCGGGCGGCTCCGCGAAGCTGGGCAGAGCGGTGGTCAGCGCCACCATCGAGGGCACGGCCTGGCCCAGTCCCGCGCAGAACGTGTTGGTAAGGCGGCCGGCAAAGGAGGCTAGCGGGGCGAGGGGCGGGAGGCCGGCTGGCAGCGGGGCAGGGGCCAGCGCCTGCGGCAGCACTAGCGGCCGGTACGGCATGAACATGGGATAGCCGGTGTAGAGCAAGTGGCCGGAGCGAGGCGGCGGCGGCCCGATCAGGGAGTCGATGGAGAAGGCAGTGCCCGGGCCCCCGCCGCTGCCCCCGCCGCTGCCCCCGGGGGCGCCCCCGCCGCCTCCGGCTCTCTGCATCGTGCCCGGAGCTACGGCCGCCCCGGGGCGCTCCCCTCCGGGCGCCGCCGTGCGCCCCGCGCGGACACGCAGGGCTCGCTCCCAGGCTCCCGGGCCGAGGTGGCGGCGGGGCGCGGGCTCGGCGCAGTGTGGCTCCGGCGCCGCGCTCCCTCGCTCTCATAAGGAGGGAGGGGGCGGGCGAGCGGGCGGGCTGGGGGTGTCGCCCTCCGGACTCATCCATCTTCCTCAAATTACGCTTCACTTCCTCCCTCCGCCCGCCGCTGCCGCGCCCGGCTCCGCTCCCTCCGCAGAGCCCGTTCCCAGCGGCCCGGCCGGCCGGCCCGGGACCCCGCCCGCCCCCCGCGGCCCAACCAACTATTATTAATGGAGATTGATGAGGCCGGACACGCCGCTTTGTGAAAGTTTGCGGCCGACGAGGAGGCGGCGGCAGCTGCTGGGCCGGTGCCCCTCCCTCCACCCAACCCGCCCCCCGACGCAGCCGGCCCGGCCCGGGCGTGGACGTGGCGCGGGACGCCGGGCCACAGAGGCCCCCGGCCCCGGGCGCCGCGGGACCCTGGGTCAGTCCCCGGAGGGCCTCCCCGCCCGCCCCAAGAGCGAGCCCCTGCGACGCGGGCCCGACTGGACCTCGGCGCCCCCTCGGGCGGCGAGGCGGGGACGGCAGGGGGCGCGCTCTGCCGCCGGGCGCCGCGGCTCAGGGCCCTTGTGTTGGGGCCCTTTCCCCCGTGGTGGTTTCTTCCCAGCCCCATTCCTCCGTCCCCGGGTCTCTTTTCTCTCGACATTGGCTCTTCCGCTTCTTCCTCACTGGCTCCTCCGTCGCGGACTACCTCGGCTCCTCACTGGAGCCTCTGGGGGTAACTTCCTCGAGTGCCCACACCATGCCAAGTACTTACCATTCCTCTCACCTCTCCCCCTTCCCTTACATGCTTTTCCTTCCTCCCACTCTTCCCTTTCCTGCCTTCCTTCCCAGCCGTATCCTATCTGATTATTCCTATTTCTCATTCCCTATCCCAGTTGTCTTATTCTGTTTTTTCTCATTTCTCACCTCTGTCTCTCTTGTCTGTCTGTCCGTCTATCTCTGTCTCCCTCCCGGCTCGCTCTCCCTCTCTCCTGCTATTAATTTCCCTGATTGGCTCCCTGGCTCCAGCACCGCTGATGAGCCCTATTCATTCCTGGGCCTGACACTCTCGACCTGCCCTAGCTGATTGCTGGGGGCTGGCCCCGGGAGCGCTGATGAGCCCCAAGGGTCAGCAGCGCTAATTATTCGCTAATTGCAGATGACTCTGTTCACCTCCCCCACCCTCAGACAGAGAAATGGGAGCGTCTTTTGCCACCCCCACCCCCAATTCCCAGCGGTGTCGTTGTCAATCTAGAGGCAAAAGTCATGGGCATTTTTCCTTGACAGGAGCCTCAGGTCAATGGGCAAAAAAGCCTTAAGACAGACAAGTGGACAGAAGAGGGACCTGGACTTCAGGATGCGGAGCAAGCCTAGCTGCTAAAATGAGGGTCACCTGGCCCCTGGGAAACTGTTACGGGGGGTGGGGGGGCAGGGAGAGCCAAGCTAGTTAAAATGAATAGCAAGGCCAGGCCAGTTTAGGAAGATGCAGCCTAGATAGGGGGAGTTCCTGGGCTCAGGGAAGCGTTTCTGAGCCCAGGCAGAGCAGGCGAGGAGGGAACTCCGGATCTCAGCGACCTCTGTTCAAATCAGGAGTGCTGCGGTGGCCCAGTGAACACCACCGATGCCGGACTGATGTATTAAAAAACAGCACCCTGAAAGACACTGTCACCAGAGTAGGACAGAAAACCGGGGGGACCCAAGAAGGGAGCTTTCTGTGGTTACACCCGGCTGACAACTCGTCAGAGAGGTAAAGCGAGAAGAGTGTGGTGTCCATGCACCCTGTTCTGTCTTGGGCTCTACATGGAACTCGTGAGGCCTCTGAGAGACAAGTCCAGTGGGAAGATGTCTCCACGGAGAAGGAAGAGGCGCCTCACCTTAGGTCTGAGAACCCCGCCTCACTGCTGCGGCACCGGATCATCTTTGTACATCCTTCTAAAGACATCCTCCAGAGCCCTTTGTCAAACTGACCGAGCCCTTCACGGTACCGATATGGAAGACCAGGTTTCAAAAGTCTTTCCTTTAAAAATGAGAGGTCGGCACTTGGTTTGATGGCTGTACAGTGTTGGGTGCACAACAGAGGCTCACTGACTTGGTGAATTATTGAGGGAACTTTGGGGTACAATCACTGAAACTAAAGCTGAATGTAACACCACCATCAAATAAAGCATGAAGGGACATTTTTTAAAGGAATCGCACTCAATTTTTTCACATAGGTAATAAATTTATATAGTACAAAATTCCAAAAGCTCAAAAGCGTATATACACTAAAACATCTCCCTCCGACTAGTACCCCCCCAAAAGGCCACCTTAAAAGCCTGTCACTCTCTCAGGGGACAGAATGGATTGTGCACCGTCAAGGACTCAAGGTTAAAGACCCTCTGATCTTGAAGATGTAAGTCACCCAGTTCAAGCCAAGAGGTTACTGCCCAGAACTATCCTTAGTCAAGTGGAAGTCGCTGCTCACGCTGCCACGGGGAGGATGGGCTTCAAGCCTGCTGACAACAAATCCCCGTCGGCCACCAGCTCTGAGACGAGGCAAGTGCAACCCCAGGGGCTCCAGATCGCCTTAGTGCCGCGTGTTTGTTAGGTTTCCCGCAATCCACTGACATCCTCGGCCTGTTCCCTTGCCATGCGACGCTGGGGCCACGACGACGCTCTTCTGCATAGTCCTTGACATTCACTAGCTAACGAGGATGAAAGCCACTTACACCGCGGCAACTGAGCAGCTCATTCCTCTCCCTGCCCTTTTGTAGATGGTGGAACAGAGGCCAAATGATAAATTGGGGGGGGGGGAAATTGGCTTCTTCCTGGAGTAAGAAGACCTGAAGTTCCTGTTCTGACCCCTCACTGAGCCATGTAACCTTGGCCCTTCTGACTTAACTCCATCTGAGGGAGAAAGTGATTAATATCTACTCTACCTAAGGCAAAAAGCCCGTGCAAGGATCAAACAGGAAGCAATGCCTTTCAAAATACCTTTCCTTCCTGTATTGAATGGACAACAGAGAGCAGAAGGGTCAGGACTGGAAGGCCCCCAGGCCAGTGGCTCTCCGTTACTTTGCCATCAGTACCAGGGAAGAAGCTGTCACTATCAAACCTGAATAGAGCTGGCACCTTTTTTTTTTAACCCAAGGAAAACTCGGTGCTTCTCTTACTGAATCCCTGAACAGGCCCATTGCGGACAAGCACTTTCCTCACTGTCTAAAACAGTATTCTGCTTCTTTAAGGGTCCACATGCTCCAACTTGCCCCATTCTCCCTGTGTCCCACCTGTTGGATAAAGGCTCGTACAGAATTTTATTTTGAACCCACCCTGTCTGCTGGTGCCTATATCGGACCTCACCATCTGCCCCCTCCCTTCATGGTCTGGAAGCCAGCACGTAGGGTGCTAAGAACGAAGTATTCTAAAGTCAAAGCCAACGCATCTGTACCTCCAACCGCGCTAATCCGCGGGAGAGTCCACTCGCGACGGGCAGCGTCGGGCCCTGCCCGCGGGTACCCTCTGGTGGCGGCAGCGCGCACCTGCGTCACCGCGAGAGCAGTGCGGAGCGCTGCAGCGCCGCCTGGCGTCGGCCTGGGAGCCGTGAGGGCAAAGGAACCCAACCAACCAGGTGAGCCTTCCTGGGGCGAGCGCGCTGGGCATCTCACCGCAAGGGCCCGGGTTGGGCCGGGGAGGGGGATTGTACCCAGGACTCTTAAAGTCTAGTACGAACGCGTGTAGGTTCCTGTGTATTTTGTGTGTGTGTCCAGTCACTTAAACCCTGTGTGTTGTGTCAAACGTGTGCCGTTTGTTGTGTGCGCACGCGTTACACGTGGGTGGCTTCGTGGTGGGGAGGTCCGCGCCTCCAGTGCAGGGCGGAGTCCTCACGGAGGCGTGAAATTGGTTTGGAGCAAACACATTACAGAAAGCAATTACCGGGGAGAGGTTCTGAGCCCGCGGGACCCGCCGCCAGGAGGCTGGGGAGGAAGCTCCCCGGCTCGCAAGAGCGTCTGTGGATGTCTCACCCCGGCAAGGGCCTTCCGAGCACTGCCTGCTAACGGGTGAACGCGAGAAGTTGGGGGGCAGCCCCTCTGTTGACCACCAGGCACATCTTCCTTCCCTTACCCCCACCCTCCTTAAAAAGGCATCCTGCAGAGGTTCCCACCTCTGATGTGGTCAGAAATCCGTCTCCCTCCTTCCCACTCCCCAGACAAGTCCTCCCAAGTCCCCGCCCCTGCTGCTCACCTTCCTCAAGGCCTCAGCTCTTGCTCCCACCTGTCTTTTGCGTTCGCTTCATTGCCCCTTGTATTTGAAAGAGCTATTCAACACTTGCTTTTCAGACCGGATGGAAAAGCCTCCTGCGGGCAGGGAGCCGTGTCCTCCACAGCTGGACACCGAGAGCCCGAAACCTGGGCCTCCAGAAGCACCAAGTGAATGAGCAGAGAGGATTAAATAAAATTTCCATCAAAAAATGCATCAACAGCGCTCTTAGGAAGCCCATCCTCTTGGGAGCCGGGGCCCTCATGGAGCACAGAACACCTTTCACTGCCACCGACCCCCATGAGAGCCCCAGACCTGGCCTTGTCCCTGAGCCCCACACTCGAAGATCCAAAGTGCGGTGTAAGAGCCCCTCTAAGAGGTGGACTGGGCAGCTCGGCCTGTATGTCCCAGAGGGGCCACCTGCTTCCTCCACCCCTTGCCCCCTGTTCACCTTCCCCCCCTTAGCCGCGAGGAGCACCACCCTCCCCCCAGCTGCTCAGCCCCAACACTGACGCATCCTGGGTCCTGCTTTCCTTCCCCCCCCCCCCCCATCCAGTCCGTCAGCATGTCGCCCCGAAGTCTTCCCAGAAGGGTCCCAATGGTCACCTAACCGCTTCCCCAGCTCTGGGGACACTCTGGACCTCACCAGTGGCCTCCTGATGGTCTTTGATCCTCTCCGGCCTCTCTCCTCTCCCCAGAGCCATTCAGAGGGAGCTTTTCAAACCTAAATCCGTTCATGTCACCAGCCCCCCCCCCCACTCTCCCAGCTCCTCCCCACTCCTTTCCCATGGCTCCTCCTCGTCACGCAGGCCTCAGGTTAAATGTCACCCAGTCGCCAACAGCCTCCAAGCACCCTGACACTGTCCCTCCTCACTAGAAAGTTCCCGCCAGTGGGGACTAAAGCCAGGCCTCCGTGTGCGCGGCACCTGGGCCACTGGGGGCCCTGAACCCTTGTTCAACAGACGAATGGGCACCGGGGCAGCACTCCCAGCACCCCCCCCCCCTCCGGGAGGGGCTGCACCCAGTGAGCCAGCTCGCACACGTCCAAGCCTCGCGGGACTCGCTTCCCGGCCTCCCATCACGCGTGCGACTCCCCCGCGGAGGTGGGGCCCGGCCTCAGGCATCTGGCCGCAGACCCTCGCGTCAGGCGGTCCCGTCCTCCTGTCGCGCCCCGCTTCTGGCAGCCCAAACCGCCTTCCAGGTGGGAACCCGGGCCCACTCACCTCCACGCCGACTCTCGACTCTCCTGGGCTTCGCTCCCGGCTTCTCCCTCGACGCCCTCCGCGGCCTCGCACCCTTCCGGTCCCGCCCCCACCGCCAGCGTCCCCCCAGGCTCCGCCCCGCAGCCTCGTTCCCGCGAGGTTGGCGGGAAAAATCGTGAACGCCGGCGCCTGCGCACTCTGGGGCCCTAGGAAACCTGTCCAGAGACCCTTGACGTCACGGATCACGGTGCATTTGATTGGCTGCTCTGCGTCACCGGGCAACTCAGTCTCCCTACTTGCGCCTGGGGACTATCAGCGGATTCTTAAAATCCTGGCACTGCAGAGACTCTCAGGGACTCTTCTCTCTTGTTGTACAGCTGCGGCAACTTGAGCCCAGAGAGGGGACGAGGCTTAAGAGCCACACCTTCATGGCAGAGCTGAGACTAGATAGAACCCAGGGCAGGTAACCCTCAGCTCAGCCCCTGCTGCCACAAAGCTAACGCGAAGGAAGGGGCCGATAAAGAGGCGCGGGAGCGAGGTGTGCGTCCCGTGCTCCTTGACCTACAGGACAGGCTTTTAACAAACCTGAACCTTTCCCTCTCACCTGAACCACGGTTACCCTCTTTGATGGCCGACACCTGCACCCACCTTCTCACTGGCCCTCCTGCTCTCCGCTTCACCTCCTTACCCGTTACCGTCCTCCCCACCCTCTGCACTACCTCATTTCTGCAGCAGCTCTTCCCTACCCTGGGTTGCTTGCTCACCCCCCGCTGACAATATCTCACCTGGTGGCCCTTGTACTGCATCATGAACCAGAGGGGCAGGTCTGCCCGGGACCGCTCAGCAGCTGGTAGATTCGAAAGGGGGACAATGACACAGTTGGCGCCATGGGGCAGATCCAGGGGGCCCCACAAGCCTACCCGTCCTGAGTTCCCTGAGTGACCAGCTCAGAGGAAGGCCTGCTGGAGACAGCACCAGACAGCACAGGCCTGCAGACTTTTAATGCTCACACAGGGTTTCGATGGGCTGGAGGGGTGCCCCGGGAGACCACCACGAGGAGTGTATCACCCGCCATGAGTCCCAGCTCTCTCTCCACCAGACGTCCCTTGGCTGCCTGGTCTGCACGCACATCTCCTGCTGACAGGGCCACCTCCGCCTGAATCAGCTCAACTCAGTCCCAGGCTCGGGGTGCTGTGAGAAGCAGACCAGAGCCCTCTGCGGCCTGGGGCATCTGCTTTCAGGTCTCTCAAAAGGCAGTGGACACCTGGAAGGAGAGGTGTGGGTTCAGAGAGGTCACACGGTCCAGGGGGCTGGCTGGTCCTGGCCAAGGCCCTGCCTCCAACTCTTCTCTGGCCTCCTACCCGTCCTTCTAAGTGGCAGGGACTGCGCTTGGAACCGGGACTCACCTAGTAGAGTATGTCCTCGAAATCCAGCTGCAGGTAGCGGAGCAGGCGGGGCGGCAGGGGGAGGCGGGGGAGGGCGTAGGGCAGGCAGGCTGCCAGGTGGGCACGGAGCGCACAGCGGCTCAGATGCTGCAGCGATCTGGGCTGTCTCACCAGGGCGAAAAGGGACGAATAGAAACGGCGGTGCTTCTGGGGACAGAATGAGGGGCTCAGCGAGGCGGCCTTGGACAAATGGTACCCATTTCTCCCAAAGCGGGGAGGCTGGTGGCTGACAGGTGTCTACAGGAGCCTATATGACGTAGTGTTTTGGGTGTTCGTTGTATGAGTTTCTTTCTTCTGGGACATGAGCAGGTCTCTGAGTGGTTTCTAAGGGGCAGAGTGGGGGAGCCAACGGAGCTTCCCTGTAGGAGGTGAGAGTTTCTGGGGGCCGGGCTGAGTGACTGTGTGGGTTCAGGGTCCTGGAATCTGACCTCCAGAGTTTCAGGAGGCACCAGGGCCACGGCCTCCTCGGGAAGCTGCATGACACTGTAGGTGTTCATCAGGACCTCGATGGTCCTCGGAGACGAGCACCAGCGCTCCAGCACCTGGAGGAGGCAGAGGCGCATCAGCGGTCCTGGGGTCACCACACACTGCAGGTTCCCCAGCCAGGCCACACAGGCTGACCACAGCCAGAGAACAGTTGCTATGGGTTGAGTTATGCCTCCCCACCAACCCCCCCCTTCAAAAATGTGTTGAAGTCCTAATCCACTATTAGAAATCCCCTATTTAGAAATAGGACCTTCAAAGTTCTGATAAGTGAAAATGAGGTCATTAGGGAGGGAATTCAGAGAGAAGAGACGAGGCCAGGAGAGGCCTGATCAAGGAGCGGTGGTGGAATCCAGACTCATTCTTTCATTTCCTTGTTTAGTAAATAGTTACCGAGGGCCACTACGGACCGAGCACTGGGCCCCCAGCAATCAGGATGACGGACAGTCCTTGTCAGCTGGGAACTTCTATTTTGGCAGGAAAAAACAATAAATAACCACTTACACATAATTATAAAAATATGTAGGCGTGGCCACAGCGTGGTTGGGAGGGTGCTGTCCTAGATGGGCGGTCAAGGAAAGCCTCTCTGAGGAGGTGCCCTGATGCAGTGAAGGGTGAGGCATGCTGGGAGAGCAGCCCATGCCAGAGACTGTCCACACAGAAAGAAAGACTGCCGCACTCGGCCTGAACACACACACACACACACACACACACACACACACCATCATGCTCACCGGAGTCTGCACGGAAGCAGATTTGTGTTTCATCCACTCCATCTCTTTTGCTGGATCTCAAGCTATAGGCAGTGGCCACAGGCCCTTTGTAAAATCTGAGAACAGCGAAGTGCTCTCTCTCTGGTGGAATTCCTTGTGCATAACACCCCTACCCCCAACACATGCTTGCGTGTAACATTGGGGGCTTTAAACCCCCCACCTCCAAGGAGACCCTTCTGCCTGGCAGGTTGGGAGTGTGGCCTGGGCTGGGTGCCACTGGGAGGCAGGAGCAGAGCCCCCGAGAAAGCATGGCGCGCACACCTGGAGCCCTCTGCTTCTCACCCTGCATCTTGGCAGTGCTCACTGGAGGTGCCCCGTCCCATCCGCCCAGAGCAGGTTTCTGACTTACTCCTCCTTAGATCTAGGAAAGAACAGGCTGGTCACATCTGACTCTCCTGCTCTTACCTGCTACTCCTGTCTGCTGTTCAGGCTGGGCCTCCCAGCCCACGCTGATTCCTCCCTCTGTGCGCCACCTTGGAATGCCTGCGCCTTCCTCCTCCATCTCCAAGCCCTGCCCACTCCAGGTCCCATCCCTTCCAGAAAGCCTCCTGTGGCTGTTCCACCTGCATCCCTCTCCCTAGGTTGGGACCATGCCCAGCAGCTTTCCCAGAACTTTCTCACACATTATTTAACTTAGAACAATGTGAGCTAACAGGTGTGGAGTACTAACTCTAGGTTAGGCCCTGTCTAAAGGACTATTTTTTTAAGTTTATTTTGAGAGAGAGAGAGAGCGAGAGCAGGAGAGGAGCAGAGAGAGAGAGAGAGGGAGCGAGAGCAGGAGAGGAGCAGAGAGAGAGAGAGAGGGAGCGAGAGCAGGAGAGGAGCAGAGAGAGAGAGGGAGCGAGAGAATCCCAAGCAGGCTCCACCCTACCAACACAGAACCCAACTTACTGGGGCTCAAACTCACAAACTGTGAGATCATGACCTGAGCTAAAATCAAGCATCACTTAACCAGCTGGTCCACTCGGCGCCCCAACTGTCTAAAGGATTCCTACGGATGAACTCAGTTCTCATACTGAGCCTAGGAAGCAGGCACACTCTTCCGCCCTTGTTTTACAGAGGAGGAAACTGAGGCCCAGAGAGATGAGGCAGCTTGCCGAGGGTCACACAGGTAGCACGTCAGGCTTCAGAGCCTGCCTTCTAGTCACCACCTACTTCGGAGGTTGCTGGGAGAACTGGGAGGAGCCCAGGTGGCAGGCGACACCCTTTAGAAAGTGTCTGGTGGTGATTCGGGTTGTATTTTCTCCTGTTGGCCACGAGGCTCCTAAACCTTTGGCCTTTCATCACTGTTGGGCAGACACAGCACTACATGCAAGGAGCATGTGTTCAAAGAGTTCCAGTGACTTGCCTAGAGTCACAGGAACGAGCATCAGTGCCAGGTTTCCTGAGCACTCAGTGGCTCCCGGAGAGCTGGCTGGGGCTGGCCGTGATCCCAGATGGCTCCTTGCATGGAGGCAGGGACCTCAGGCAAGCGTGGGGCTGCTGAAGATCATAGGAGACACAGGCAGACTCATTCCTGAACTTTTTATTCATCGGGGACGAGGCACCCAGATAAGGGGAGGAATGGGGCACTTGGTTGTGTCCCCCTCTTGGTCCCTAAGGCAGGGCGGAGCAGGACTAGAGACGGGGGCAGGGGCGTCCCAGGAAATCTATTTGCTGCTCTGCCTCCTTCTTCCAACCCCTCCCCGAAGGGAAAATCATTAGCTGTCAGAGCCACCGTCAGATTACAGGGAATTGCTCGTCTCCTAATTATCTGGTGTTAATAGGAGATTAATTAGTGTTAATTGTTGATTTTCTTGTATTTTCCCAAAGGGGAGACCAATCTGCCGAACTCTCGGGCTGTTTAATTATTTGGTCTTGCTTAGGAATCTAGACAGATGCTTCTAGGTTTGTGAGTGAAGGGGAAAGGCGACAACAGCCGAGGAATGTCCAGGACCAGGCAGGGCTGGACAGTTCAAGCCCAGAGAGGGGACAGAGCCTCACAGCCTGCTGCCCTGGAATCCCTTCTGACCCAGCTCTTCAGAGAGCGGGGGTTCCTGCTCAGCCCCCTCTGTGACAGTACGTGGCCCCCTCCAGGCACCACACAGCAGGGGGCAGGGCCCGCTGCCAGGACATCAGTAGCACAGATCTTCAAGTTGAACCCACCTTGGGAATATTTTATATTAATAAAATAAGATACAGACAGGAAATTGACAGCAAAAGCCCTTCTCTCCGGTGCCGGGATAGCAGCTGCTGGTCTGGGTGGTGCATGTCCTGCAAGCTCTCAAAACAGGGACCATGTCTGTCTGCAAAAGGTCAGGAGGCTTTGAACCTCATGACCCAGGCTGGGCGCGCTGCCCTGGGGGAGCCTCCCCTGTGCTCAGAATGCCTCACTGAATGGATCCCACTGCCAGGCAGAGCACCCTGCACAATTCTTCCCCTGGCTCCCTCCGCTGAGGAAGAAAGGGCTCCCTGACGCCCACGTCAGTCCTGGCTCCCGTCTTTTCAGACGTGTGACAATCTGGCCCCCTGCCCTCAGTCCACCTTCGTCACACACAAGTGCATGCACACATGCATGCATACACATTTGTGCACACGCACGTGTATATGCATGCGTGAGCACATGCACGCACGCACGCACACACACTCAAGCGCGCGCGTGCGCACCCCTCCTGCTGGTCTGCGTCCTTCCCTTTGCCCCCTACTGGGCTCTGCTTGCTTGATGAATGAGAGACGATGAACTGAGTCGCGTGCTCAGATGTCTCAGGCTGCATCTAGAGCGAGCGGGAACACAGGTCTGAGTCTCCGCATCCCCTCCCCATCCTGCCCCCCACCTCGGGCCCCAGCCCCGTACCTTGGGGAGGGCCCCGGGCCAGACGCGGACCGCACCATGGTTGAGCAGAGCCCGCACGGCGTGCTCTGGGCTCTGGGCCAAGGCCGCAGCTGGGCCCTGCAGAGCGCAGTGCAGGGGCGTGTGTCCCCCGTAGTCCATGGCGTTGGCACTGACGCCGCAGGACAGGAGCAGCTCCACGACGGCCGCGTGGCCACGGCCACAGGCCAGGTGCAGGGGCCGGCGCTTGTCCTGGTCGGCAGCATCGGCCTCGGCTCCGGCCGAGAGCAGCAGGTGGCAGAGCTGGAGGCAGCGGGCGGTGGTGGCCTCGGCATCGGTGGGGGACGTGCAGCGGATGTCACAGACAGCCAGCAGTGGGGTCCAGCCTTCGGCATTCCGGGCATTCGGGCATGCCCCCCGTCTCAGGAGCAGTTCCGCCAGGTCCACGTGGCCCAGCCGGGCGGCCACATGCAAAGGGGTCTCCTCCTCCTCCTCAGACCGGCCGTCCACTTTGGCCCCAAACCTCAGGAGCAGTTCCGCACACCTGGGGAGGGAGAGAGGGCGGTGGGGAGGAAGGCGGGGCCCCACGCTCCTCCCAGTCCAAGCAGAGCCAGGCTAGGGGCCGTCCTGGGTGGCTCCTGGTTCTGTCTGCTCCCCACCTTCCATCCTGTCGGTCACGGTCACTAGACACCCCAGCAGTGCTCTGCAGGGTCAACAGTGCCTTCTCAACAAGCCCACATACTCTCCGAGGGAGTGCCCGAAGCTCAGCGGGGAGTGACGGCCACCTGTAGCCGCCAAGCTGTGAAATCAGGCGCCCCTCCCGAGGGCTTTATAAGAACTGACTTGTTTCACCCCTGGTCCAGAGGAGGACACTGAGAGTGTGAGATCTCAGGGCCAGGAAGGGGAGGAGCTGGCATGGGGCCCACGCGGCGGCAGGGAAGTCCTAGGGCCGTGCGTGCTGGGGCTGCCAGAGCAAGTGGGGAGTGGGGGCTGGAAGTGGGTGCAGACGGAGTTGGGCGCGTGGGAGACACAACAAAACCTAGCGTGGCCGGCCAGGCGCGCTCCCAGACGGCCCACACGGAGGGCTGTGCGTGGCGGTAAGAGTGTGTACGGTGAAATTCAAGGCTAAGGGGACTTCTCCTCTTCGAGCTCTAGTTTCCTCCTCTGTAGAATGGGGACGACTGCGAATATCTAAACCTCACGAACTCGTGAGCAGCATAGGAGACGAGGCCGGGAAAGGCCATGACAGTCGCCCTGGGCAGGGAGAGTGGGTGATGGATCTTGGGGGCTCATTCTATTATCCTGCCCTCATTTCTATGTGTTTAAACTTCTCCATGATCCTTTAAAAAAATAAATCTGTTTACTCGGGAGAGGAGAGAATGATAATCACTGGGCGTGATCGGCGAGAGACTGGACTAGAACGCGACCGGAAGTAAAAACCGTGGGACTGTATAGGACTGTGTCATTCAGCCACACACAGCTACTGAGCGCCCATATCAGGACGCCTCCTAATTGAGACGTGCCATAAGTGTAAACTACGCACCCTATGTGAAGACTTGGTATAAAGAAGAGAATGTAAGGGGCACCTGGGTGGCTCAGGCGATTAAGCATCCAGCTTCGGCTCAGGTCATGATCTCACAGTTTGTGGGTTCGAGCCCTGCGTCCGACTCTGTGCTGAAAGCTCAGAGCCTGGAAGCCTGTCTTCAGATTCTGTACCTCCCTCTCTATGACCCTCCCCTGCTCATGCTATCTGTCTCTCAAAAATAAAACATTAAAAGAAAAGAGAGAGAATGTGAAATATCTCATTAGTTTTTTTTATATCGATTACATGTTGAAGTGACAACATTTTGAACATACGTGTTGAATCAAATATATTATTAAAATGGATTTTGCCGGTTCTGGAGATACTTGTTCGCCCACATTCACGGCAGCACTATTCCCGATCGCCAAATGTGCAATCTCATTGTTCAGCGGCGGATGAGTGGGTAAAACATAGTTATCTACAGGGCTGCCTGGGTGGCTCAGGGGGGTAAGCATCCGACTCTTGATTTCGACTCAGGTCATGATCTCATGGTTGTGGGATTGAGTCCCACGTCGGGCTCTGTGCTGACCGTGGAGCCTGCTTGGGGTTCTCTCTCTCCCTCTGTCTCTGCCTCTCTCTCTTTCTCTCAAATAAATAAATAAATAAATATTTAAAATGTAGTATCTACATACCATGGAATCCTATGCAACTGTAAAAAGGGAGGAAATCCTGACACCTGCTACAAGACACAGGAGCCCTGAGGGCACCATGCGGAGTGAAATAAGCTGTCCATACAAGGACAAATCCTGTGTGATTCCACTCATCTAATTTACTTTAGAGTGGTCAAATTCTAGAGACTGGAAGAATGGCAGTTGTCACGGGCTGGAGGGAGAGAGGACTGGGAAGTTCTCACTCAGTGGGGATAGGATTTCAGTTTTACAAGATCAAGAATGTTCACGAGGAGGACAGTGGTTATGGTTGTACAAGGTAAATGTACTGAGTGGCACCGAATCGCGCACTTAGAAATGATTAGGATTGGGAGGCGCCTGGGTGGCTCAGCTGGTTAAGCCTCCAGCTTTGGCTCAGGTCATGATCTCGCAGTTCATGAGTTCGAGCCCCGTGTCGAGCCCTGTGCTGACAGCTCAGAGCCTGGAGCCTGCTTCGGATTCTGTGTCTCCCTCTCTCTCTGCCCCTCTCCTATTCACACTCTGTCTCTCTCTCAAAAGTAAAACAAACATTTAAAAAATTTAAAGAGAAATGATTCGGGTGGTAAATTTTATGTTTTATGTATTTTACCTCAATTTAAAAATTTAATTTCATCGATTTCTTTTGTTTTTAAGATTTTATTTGTAAGTTATCTCTATACCCAAGGTGGGGCTCGAACTCACAACCCTGAGATCAAGAGTCATACGCTCTACTGACTGAACCACTGAGGCATCCCATTATCCCATTATTTCTCATCTTTTTTTTTAAGTTTGCTTATTTGTTTTGAGAGAGAGAGAGACAGAGAGAGAGAGTTAGAGGCAAAGGGAGAGACACGGAGAATCCCAAGCAGAGCCTGACGCGGGGCTTGAACTCACAAACTATGAAACCATGACCTGAGCCGAAATCAAGAGTCACGCACTTTACTGACTGAGCCACTCAGGTGCTCCATTTTCCATCTTTCTGATAAAGCTACTAGAAAAGTTTAAGTCACATATGTGGCTCACGTTATCTGTCTATTGGGACACACTGGGGTAGAATGCATCTTCAACATAATAAGTCCGGGGGGTCTGCTGAAGGATTAACAGGAGGGAGGAGGGGTACAAATTTGGCCCCATTCAGAGCCAGGTGTGAACTTGTCAGGCGTGCGGTCAGTAGAGACAGGGCCCCTATTGTATGTACAGTTGGTCCATGGATTTGCCACAGCTCCAATCCAGGATTCTGTCCATCAGGAACTTGAGTGAGGACTCATTCCCCGCTGTTTCATACACATAGGGCATCATTATTTGAGTCAGAGCAAAGGAATTTTCCCAACACTAAATAATACATTGTCGCATGTGTATGTCCATCAGTTTCTTGTGAGTTTAGTTCATGGAGCTTGGTCCCTAGGTCCATTTATCTGAGGATACCTGTCAATAGGGAAACACCAGACCTGCCAAGGTAGGATCAGACCCTGCCCACAGGGATCAATGCATGTCCCCGACTGGGGGGCTGTGATCCTTTACAGACTGTCTGGATCATGCCTGGACAGTCAGCTCTCTGAGGGCAGGACCATGCCTCAGTCACTGCTGTACAAGTGCACAGTGCAAGGTACATTGAATAATCTCAGAAATATCAAAACTTTGGGGCACCTGGGTGGCTCAGTGGGTTAAGTGTCCGACTTCGGCTCAGGTCATGATTTCATGCATTGTGGGTTCGAGCCCCATGTTGGGCTCTGTGCTGACAGCTCAGAGCCTGGAGCCTGCTTCCGATTCTGTGTCTCCCTCTCTCTCTGCCCTTCCCCTGCTCATCATCTGTCTCTCTCTGCCTCTCAAAAATAAGTAAATGTTAAAAAAATTTTTTTAATTAAAAAAAAAAGAAAAATCAATACTTCATAGCATAGCGCCTCCCCATGATGGCTCTGGACAACTTTCCCAACATAAGCTCTGCAGCCGCGTCCCCGCCACAGCCCTCCTGTGCCCCCTGGGGAAGCAGAAACTGTCCCAAGGACAGGCCATTCCAAAGTTCCAGGGCCAATGGTAGGATGGTCTGGGGAGTCACCCCACCCCGACTCTCCACCCAAGCCCCGAGTCCCGCATCCTAGCTCACCAAGCCTCCCAGCCCCGGACATGCTCCCTCACCCTCCCCGAGGTCCTCTTCTTGCCTCCCCTGGAAGTAGAATGGGGGTCTGGGCAAGGGGTCACTCACTCAAGGGTGCCAGCCCCCCGGCAGAGGTGCAAGGGGAGATTTCCATCCTGGTCGGGGAGGTTGGGGTCGGCTCCCGCCACCAGCAGCACGTGGACACAGGCAGCGTGGCCCGCAGCGCAGGCCTCGTGCAGGGCGCTGCGGCCCCCAGGGGCACTGTCAGGCCTGGCCCGTCGCTTCAGCAGCAGCCGCAGGACGTCCGTGTGGCCCCGGCTGGCTGCCACGTGCAGAGGGGTGGTCAGCTCCTCCTCGTACGTCAGAGACCAGAGTCCTAGGGAGAGAGAATGTGGGCCTCAGACCCCGGAGGGAGGCCAAGAGCAGCAGAGGAGGTGGGCAGAGGCTGGGAAGTAGGATCCCAGAGCTCTGTCCCTAGCCTCCCCGTTCCCACACCTCTCCTGACCCCAGCGCCCCTGGCCCGTACTCAGAGCCCGGATGTTGAAGCGGAAATCCCTCCATCGATCTGGGTCGCTGGTATCAAAGATGGAATCCGGAGCCAGGCCAGTGCTGGAGTCGGCGAGGATGTGGGAGACAGAGCCCACGTCCCCAGCCAGCACCGCCTGCCAGAAGGCCAGGGCGGGTCCCGAGGCCGTACGGGTGACGATGGGTCCCGAGCCAGACTCTGGACGCTCTGCAGACCCTCTGTTGGGCTTCTCCACCAGCCTGGCACAGAGGGTGTGTCTGTCACTGGGGGGCTCTCCCTGCCCCCTGCACTCTTCCGGGGACCAGCTCATGAGGACAGAGCATGAGCACAGGGATCAGAGGCAGAGAGAGAGGGACATGGGAGGGAAGCCCGCACAGATGGAGGGAGAGGGTCTCTGTGTCCCTGAGCTGAGCCTGACCCGGCCACACAGTTCAGCAGAAGCTATTCTGAGCTCCGCATGACTTCACTACCGGGCCAAGACTTAGGCAAGCCTCTGGGGAGGGGAGAAGCAGCCAGGGGCGTCTCCTCTTCCTCAAGCACTCGGTATCTGTGTGCCTTATGGGGTCAGCCCAGGGCCCCCCAGCCCCAGTCCCCAGCCCTCCACCCCCCGCGGCCTCTCACCCCTCTGGTGACTGCTCCAGCGAGGCTCGGCACTCCGGCGCTCCAGCAGCAGGTCGGCTGTGCTGTGCGGGGGAAAGAGCTCCTGCAGTCTGGCCAGGTCTCCGGTGTACAGGGCATTCTGCAGGGCCATGTCACGGCACAGTAGAGGCGACGGCCGGGCCGGCTCCCAGGCTGGGCCCGACCGGGACCCCCAGACCCAGCAGGCAGGGGCTGAAGGAACGCTCCCCAGACGGTGTCCCCAGTGGGGAGGGGAGTTCCTTCTTCCAGGCATAGCCAGTTTCTGGGAGAGAGGGAGCCAAAGAAGTAGGACTCAGGACAATGCCCCTGGCTGGGGGGGGGGAGGGGCGGGGGGGGGCGAGCCAGGCAGAGGCCTATTGTGGGAGGGGCGGGGGCGCACACTCAGGCCACACCATAAATAGCCCCGGTGTCCTAGCTGTCAGCCGCAGGGAAGGAAGCTCCAGGCTGGAGTGGGAATTAGGGAGGAGCTGGAGGAAGGATCAAGCCCTCCCACCCCGAGTGTCACCCTGGAGCTGACCCCTGTCAGGGTTGAAAGGGGTCCCCCAGATCGTGCGATCCAGCCTGCAATTTCACAGGTAAAGGAAAACGGAGCCTACACTTGGGAAGGGCCTTGCCCAACAGCTCGCTGCAGATCCGGGACCAGAACGGGGGCGGGGGGGGTGCTCTCAGGCTGCCATTTTCATACTCTCTCTCATCGATCATGTGCTTCGCCACGCTGGCCTCCAGTGGCCTGGGCTCTGGTCCCAGAGGGAGGGCACCTGGGTGCCAGACAACTCTTTCTGTTCTCCCCAGTGTCACCAATTAGCTCTGCACCCTCCCCTCCCAGACCAAGGAAAGGGTCCACAGTAGTGACAAATGGCGGAGAACACCCTACTCCACGAGATACTCCTCCCAGGGGCTTTCTAGAAGACAGACTTCGGCCACTGGCAGCGATAGAAACTCCCAGTCTCCCCCCAGGGTGCTGATTCCCTAGTGCCGCCCCCCATGTCCACCCTGGTGCCGCCCCCCATGTCCACCCTAGGTGCCGTCCCCCCATGTCCACCCTAGGTGCCGGCCC
>PISW01004524.1:0-47474 GCA_004023785.1 Mungos mungo
TCTTTTATTACAATGGCAAACCTGAACTCTGGGCCTAGGTTTGACCTTACCACTCTGATGTTGTATAATGCTAAGTACAACATTCTGAGGGGAAATCAGGAACAGGGATCAAAATGGGATCAAGAAAGGCTGGGATTTGGACAAGCTGTAGGGACTGAGCTAGGAGGACAGGTCCACTTCAGCACCACAGACAGCACCAAGCAGCTGGGCTTCTCTGGGGAAAATTGCTTGAATCTGTGGAAGGCCAAGGTACATACAATAGTAACATTCACACTGTAGTCTAAGTCAGGGTTTCTTAACCTTGGCACTATTGACATTTTGGGCCAGATAATTGTGGAGAACTGTCTTGTGCATTGGGCTTAGAAGCATTCCTGGACTCTACACACGCTACCCCCAAGTTATGACAATAAAAAATATCTCCAGCCATTGCCCAGTGTCCCCAAGGGGTGAGGACAAACTCATCCCCACTTGAGAATCACTGATCTAAGTGAATAGTATTTCCTGGAGTTGTACAGTGCCCATGTGAGACCCCCTCATAGCCCCAATCCTGAAACTGCCTTTCCAGGCAGAGTCCAGAGGCCTCTACTCTTGTCTCTTCTGGTAGGAAGTCATAAACAGGTTAAAAAAACATGTAAACAAGTAAAATAAGTAAATAAAATAAAGACTGCAATAAGAGCCATGAAAAAATAAAACAGGGGGATGTGATCAAAAGATAATGGGAGAACATGCGCACTGTTGGTGGGAACGTAAACTGGTGCAGCCATCAGGGAAAACAGTATGAAGGTGCCTCAAGAAATTAAAAATAGAACTACCCTATGATCTAGCAATTCTACTTCTGGGTATATATCCAAAGAAAGTGAAATCACTAACTTGAAAAGATACACACCCCCATGTTCATTGCTGCATTATCTACAAGAGCCAAGACATGGAAACAACCTAAGTGTCCATGATGGATGAATGGACAAGAAAATGTGCTACATATATATAATTAATATAATATGATATTATAGAATATATTTATAATATGATATATTATATAATTATATATTATATTGTGTATTATAATAGATCATATTATTATATAATGATATAATATGATATATAATGAATTATTATTCAGCTATTAAAAAGAATAAAAGCTTGTCATTTGTAACAGCATGATGGACCTTGAGGGTATAATGCTAAGTGAAATAAGACAGACAGAGAAAGACAAACACTGTGCCATCTCACTTTTGTATGGAATCTAAAAACAAAACAGGAAACTAGCTCATTGATACAGAGAATAGATTGGGTTGCCAGGAATGGGGTGTGAGAAATGGGTGAATTCAGGGGGTCAAAATGTACAAACTCCCAGTTATAAAACGAAGTCATGGGGATGTAGTGTATGGCATAGTGAGTATTGCTGATAATACTGTATTTCATGTTTGAAAGTTGCTGAGAGAGTAGATCTCTGAAGCCATCACTCTGGAAGATGGTATGGAGGTTCCTCAAAAAAACTAAAAATAGAACTACCCTCCAATCCAGCAACTGAACTATTAAGTACTTACCCAAAGGCTACAAAAATACAGATTCGAAGATGTACATGCACCCCAATGTTTACAGCAGCACTGTAACAATAGCCGAACCATGGAGAGAGCCCAAATATCCATCAACTGATGAGTGGATAAAGAAGACATGGTGTGTGTGTGTGTGTGTGTGTGTGTGTGTGTGTACACACATATATATGAATATATAAATGGAATATTATTCAGCCATCACAAAGAATGAAATCTTGCCATTTGCAATGACATGGATGGAGCTAGAAAGTATTGTGTTAAGTGAAATAAGTCAATCAGAGGAAGACAAATATCATATGATTTCACTCATGTAATATTTAAGAAACAACACAGATGTGGGGCACCTGGGTAACTCAGTCAGTTAAGTGTCTGATTCTTGATTTTGGCTCAGGTCATGATGTCATGATCCATGAGTTTAAGCCCTGTGTCAGGCTCCCTGAGAGCATGGAGCCTTCGTGGGATTCTCTGTTCTCCCCCTCTCTGCCCCTCCCCCAACTTTCAAAAGTAAATAAATAAATATTTTTAAGAAAAATAAAAAAGAAACAAAACAGATGGACATATGGGGAAAAGGGGCTGGGGGAAGAGAAGAAAAGGAAACAAATCACAAAAGACTCTCTTTTGTAATTTTATTTATTTTTGGGAGACAGAGAGAGACAAAGCACAAACAGGGGAGGGACAGAGAGGGAAGGAGAGAGACATAGAATCCCAGGCAGGCTTCAGGCTTTAAGCTGTCAGCACAGAGGCTGACACCAGGCTTGAACTCGTGAACCATGAGGTCATGACCTTAGCCAAAGTCAGCCACTTAACCAACTGAGCCACCCAGGCGCCCTAAGAGACTCTTCATGATAGAGAACAAACTGCGGGTCGATAGAAGGGAGGTGGGCGGGGCAATGGGCTAGATGGGTGACGGGTACTAAGGAGGGCACCTGTGATGTGAACACCAGGTGTTGTATGTAAGTGACGAATCACTAAATTCTACTTCTGAAACCAACATTGCACTGTACATTAACTTACTTAACTTTAATTTTAAAAAAAGGAAAAAAGTTATCACTAGAAAGAAAAAGATAATGGGAGAACATGTCACCCTAACTAAGGTGGTTGGGAGGGGGCTTCTCCAAACAGGTGACACCGGAAGGATGAGAAAGAACCGCTCGTAGGACTATGTGAAGAAGTGCGTTCCAAGCAGAGGAAACAGAAAGACCAAAAGCTCAGATGTTGGGAAGACCCCGTTATGTGTGAGAAATTGTAAGGAGGCTCGTGTGGCCAGAGCAGGGTGAGGTGAGGAGAACATGGCAGGTGATGAGCTGTGAGCAGGAGACCTGACCGTTCACAGTCTTGGCAAACATGTTGTAGTCTACGCTAAATCCCTGGAGAAAACCTAAGGTTCCACACACCCACGCCCGTGGCCTCAAACTCACAGGGCATGAGCCTCAGGCCTTCCCCACTGCGGGCAGCGACCAAAGCGGCAGGTCCAGCCCACGTGTGCAGCTGAAGGTGAGGCCAGTATGTGCTGAGCTGCTCTTCAGGCTTCCAGTCCCCCTCTTCTCTTCCGAAAACTAACAGTGTTGCTACAGCTCATGAAAGGTCCCCATATTTCTAGCCCAAGGTCAAGATCAAAGAGATGCCGGGACGCCTGAGTGGCTCAGTCAGTGAAGCGTCCGACTTCGGCTCAGGTCATGATCTCGCGGTTCATGGGTTCAAGCCCTGCATTGGGCTCTGTGCTGACAACTCCGAGCCTGAAGCCTGCTTCTGATTCTGTGTTTCCCTGTCTGCCCCTTCCATGCTCATGCCCTATCTCTTTTAAAAAAATAAAATAAATAAACATTATTTTTTTTTTAAAAAAAAGATGGAGATGCCACATGTTTTACAGCATCCAGGGAACAAAGTCTGTCCTCCCTTAAGCAGACCTGGTATCTCGCCCTAGATCCTGAGGTGTTATTAAGCTTTGAGAGCACTTTGTGACTTAGTGGGATGGTGGAGCGTGGGGGAGGAGAGAGAAAGTACCAATGTGCTGAGGATTTATGACCCTATAATTTCATTTTCCTGCTTGGATCATTGTCTCTTCCCCCAAGTGTCCTTCAAAAGGCAGGGATTTCAGCACTTTAAAAAGAACTGCTCATGGTCCTACCCTCCAAAGGGGACACTCAGGACATCTCCAACTTTTGTGCTTAGTGAGTGTAGCACTGGGGGGATAATGAGGTCTGTGAGGAGCTCCCAAAGCTGCTGTATGAAAAATCCGAGCCATAGCTAGCATATCTTTATTCATCACTGCCTGAAAATATATATATATTTACTAATGCCTCAAAGACCTAAGATAATGCTTCAAATAACCCATTAGCTGAGTCACACAGACTTCATAACATTTTTTTAAAAAACTCTTGTAATGTTTTTCAGAGAGAGAGAGAGAGAGCATGAACAGGGGAGGGTCATATATATATATGAAAGCCAACAGCTTGATTCCCAAGGAATCTCAAGGAAGAAATGGACGTAGCTTCAGATCTTGACAGAGGCAATGAAAATTAAATTCCAGGGAAGAGAATTATAATGGTAACACCTATGCACGGGAGCTCTGTAATCAAACAGAGCTGGGTTCGAACCCCACCTGTCCCGCTTGTTAGCTGTGAGACCCTAGGCAGTTGATTTTACTTTATTAGCTTGAGTTTTCTTATACACAAAATGGAAATAACAGTAACACCTATTTCATAGGGTTCCCGAAGGGACAGGAATAAAGGAAGATTCAGATAGAATGCAAGCATCGTGAGAAGAGTTCCTGAAATTACGTCATTATTGTAACCACATATCTTGCACACACACTTATTGGTTACCTTGATGATTTGATGGGTGAGTGCCTGGAGCAATAACTGATAAACCAGAGGAAAGGGGATGCTTGTTACATAGTAGCAGAGAGGTTAGTAACACTTTCCCCTGGCGTAACACAGAAAACGGATAATGTGTAGAGTCTACTGGGTGATCTAGGTAAGATCTCCAGGCAGTGTTGTAAATGGCACCTGTTTCTTCTTCTTCTTCTTCTTCTTCTTTTAATTTTTAATGTTTTTTACTTATTTTTGAGAGACAGAGAGAGACCACGTGAGCAGGGGAGGGGCAGAGAGAGAGGGAGATACAGAATCCGAAGCAGGCTCCAGGCTCTGAGCTGTCAGCACAGAGCCCGACATGGGGCTCAAACCCACTATGAGACTATGACCTGAGCCTAAGCCAGATGCTTAACCGACTAAGCCACCTAGGTGCCCCATCTTCTTGATGCTATAGAAATATGCAAGGGGAGAGAGCCAAGTTAAAATAATTAAACCAAAAGGAACCAGGTCTTGATAGTTTTTGAAGTTGCCTATATCTCCAGATGCAAAATATACTAAAATTATATGTTTCCAGGCAGAGATCAAATCCCGGAAATAAGGTATAAAGATGAACTTGGGATGTGACTGTAAAATCCCTTACTAATGCCTCAAAGACCTAAGATAATGCTTCAAATAACCCATTAGCTGAGTCACACAGACTTCATAACCTTTTTAAAAAAAAAACTCTTTTAATGTTTTTGAGAGAGAGAGAGAGAGAGAGAGAGACAGCATGAACAGGGGAGGGTCAGAGAGGGAGGCACAGAATCCAAAGACAGGCTCCAGGTTCTGAGCTGTCAGCACAGAGCCTGATGCGGGACTTGAACCCATGAACCGTGAGATCATGACCTGAGCCGAAGTTGGATGCTTAACTGACTGCGCCCCCCAGGCACCCCAGAGCCCATAACCTTAAGGGTACTGCACCTCCGCTGCCTTGGGATTTGTCAGCAGATGCTCAAGGCAGACCAGAGTTTATCTCAATGAGATTCATGGGCATGGTGGCTTTTTTCTTTTTTTAACGGAATGAACTTGTCATAAGATTCACAAAATTTGGGGAGGGGGGCCTGGATAGCTCAGTCGGTTGAGCATCTGACTTTGGCTCAGGTCTCAGGTCATGATCTCGCAGTTCGTGGGTTCAAGCCCCACATCGGGTTCTGTGCTGACAGCTCAGAGCCTAGAGCCTGCTTCAGATTCTGTGTCTCCCCCTCTCTCTGCTCCTCCCCACCCCAAAATATAAATAAAACATTTTTAAAAATTCACAAAAATTTTTAAGAGAAATGCGTTGGCAACAACATAGCCAGCTCGGATTGAAAGAGATGAGAATTACATGGATTAAAAGGAGGTCTTTGGACTCCCACACTCCTACCCAGGAAAAGCAAGACAAGAAAAAAGTTCGTCTGCAAACATGGGCTTCCTGTGTTTTACGGGGAAGGAAGCCCGAATCAGAGGGTGAAGCCAGGAGCCGGAGAGATTTATTCCCAGACCGTGGGTCCCAATTTTAAAAACTGTCAACTTGTGCCTCGGAGTGTGTTTAAGAATTTCGACGGACCCATAATCCCGGGTGTCTCTTTCATCACCCCTTCCTATTGAACAGGACTTGTCTCTATTCTATCCCCCGCCTTCCTCTACTACATGTCATATATAGAGGAGTGCAGACAGTCAGTTCACAGGCCTCAGAGAGAGGCAAGCAAGACCAAGGAGCTGTACCAAGGAAACCACATCTGGGAACCTCACCCAGACCTGCACTTGATTTAGATGAGGGGATTCTGACTCCGAGCTGATGCTGTAATGGGACACAACTTTTAGGAGCTGTTGGTGGGGAGGCGGGACGGAGGAGTGTATTTTGTGTGTAGGAGGACATGAGTCTCCGGGGACGGGAGGGCCCACCGTGCTGGCCACTCTCCAAGGTGGCTTTCCTGTAGTCCTCTTCGACGCCGCCCAAGGCTGACCTGCGTAACCACTGGGCTTTGACAGAGATGCCATGCGTGGGTTCTACAGTTCAGTTGTTTTAAAAACTGCCGCTTCCGTCTCTCTGTCTCCTGGATTACTCTTGGGAGAAGGCAAGCTACTCTGTGGTGAGGATCCTACAGCGACTCCACAGAGAAGTACTGATGGCAGGGAGCTGAGGTCTTCCGCCAACAGCCGGGACCAACTTGCCAGTGGTGTGAGGGAGCCATTTTGGAAGGAAAATCCTCCTGCTACGGTCAAGCCTTCAGATGACCACCAGGCCTGGATGCCGTCATGACTGTAGCCTCACGAGAGACCCTGATCCAGAGCCACCCAGCTCAGTCGCTCCTAAATTCCTGACCCACAGCGGCTGTGAGACAATAAATGTTTGCTGTTAATTTAAGGCTAAGTCTGGGGATAATTTCTTGAGTGGCAACAGAGAACTAAAACAAAATTTCCAAAGCATATAACCCATTTCTCGGAACAAACTGAGGCTTAATAAAACACTTGCCCAATGTTATTATTAATAGAGAGGAGTTTTGCCCTTGAAAAACTCAAGGTGTATCACCCTCCTCTTGCATATTACCATAATCATCAAGAAGAAACAGGTGCCATCTGCAACACTCTGCCTGGGGATCTCCTTACCTAGATCACCCTGTAGACTCCACACATTATCCAGTTTCCTTGTTACCCCAGGGGAAGTGTTACTAAACTCCCTGCTACTATGTAACAAGCACCCCTTCCCTCTGACTTCTCATTTTTTCATTCATGCACTCGCTCAGCAAATCAGTCACAGTGTTCCTGACAGAGGGAACAGTATCTGCGAAAGCCCTGAGGTGACAGTGGGCAAAGATTAGTCAAGAAAGTGAAGACACTGTGTGCCTGAATCAAAGAGCATAAGGGGCGGGAGCAGAGATGGAGAGAGGAGAGACCAGATCCTGAAGGGCCTTGTAGGCCTTTGGCGGAAGTCTGGGCTTTATGCAGGGCAATGGGGAGCCATGGAAGAGAATTGACAGAGGAGGGATATAAGTACGACTTAGGAAGACCACCCTGGCGACAGGCTGGAGCATAGCTGCAGGGGGCAGACGACACGACCAGGTAAGGAGGTCAGCCTGGAATGGTGGATGGCGTGAAGGGTATGGCAAGGTGGACAACGGATCCGCCTTCACCAGCCATACAGGGAGAATTGGTATAAATGAATGCATAAGCAATAGGGAAGGGAGGTTGGCATCAGGGACTTTGGTTTTATGTCCATTTTCTTGTGTTCCCCCTCCTCTCAGGGCTCTGCCCGGAGTGGACAAGGGGACAGGCTGGCCTGGGTCACCCATCTCCCTCCAGCCACCTGGCCAGGAAATAATTGCATTTGCCTGCTCCCCAAGGCAGCCGACCCAGATGAGGAAGACCCGGAGGCGGGGCGGCCACGGCGGCCGGGGGTGCTTCGGAGTTAATTGAGAGCACACGGGCTGAGCTGCTGCCCTGTTTTCATCTCGATGGATCTAATTAGACAAGCAGCAATTGTGCTAAATGGACTGGCCCGGCGGACCAAGGCCATGGCTGGATGCCTGGGGACTGAGGCACAAGGGACAGCAGTCTCCACTGAGATCACTGTCTTTCTTGAGAGAGACTGGGGTGGGGGGAGTGTGACTGGGGCATGTCGGACACAGGCGACCTGAAGAAATCAGATTTCCACGGATGCAATCGTGAGGTCACACCACAGTTCACCAAGATCTACTGAGTCTTTCTAGAGCTCCCACAAAGGGCCAGGTACTGTGCCGGGAGCTGGGGACACAGCTGTGAATCAGACAGACCCGTCCCTGCCTTCCTGGAGACGACATCCTAGCAGAGTGACAGATGTGATAGCCAAAGGATCGCACATGAAATGAGATGATCATGGCCAGGCAGCGAGGGAGATTGTCCAGGGCCATGAGAGGAGTGAAGAGTGGACGCTGACTGATTGCTTGTCATGCACACATTTTAACTCATTTCATCATTACAGCCCCATGTGTCAGGGTGTATTATTGTCAGTTCCATTTTGCAGATGAGGAATTTGGGGCCCAGAGAGGGGGAGAGGCTTTTTCAAGGTCACCCAGCAGCAAAGTGGCAGAACTGGGATTTGAAGCAGATGCCCGGGCTCTAGCATCCATGTGCCCAGCCAGCAGGCCAAGGGTCGCACAAAAGTCCTGTGGTGGGAAAGAGGGTGAGTGCTGGAGGTACTACTAGGAGGCAGGGGAACAGGAGGGCAGAGACGGATGGTCCAGGCTGATGCTGGGGGGAGAGCGGGGTGGGAACCGGAGCCAGACTACACAGAATGTGTCAGACATGTTAGGGACATAAGTGTTTGTTTTGAGGGAAATAGAGAGCCATAGAAGGCTTTTGGGGAGGGGAGGGATGTAATCAACTTTGATTGTTACTCAACCTAGCAAATAGCAAGTCAACAGCAGGACGCTGTTTGACAGATGAGGAACCTGAGGTCAAAGGAGATGGGTTGACTCAACAGAAGAGGCTGGGAGGCTTTGGAGGGGCACATGAGCTGGGTGAATGAACTTGGGCAAGCCCCTTGATCCCTCTGGGCCTCCCCTTCCCTATCTGTAAAATGGAAACATAGGGTGGTCCTCAAAGACCATTTTAACTCTGACCTGCTAACATCACTTGGCTTCTTTCTTTTTCTTCGTGTTCTTCCTTCCATCTAATGGCAGATAAAATCCTCACTGTGTGCTAGGCACTGTGCCGGCTCCAGCCCCACCACGGGAGGAAGATCACAGACCACTGCCTGCTTCTTCCATGTCCCTGCACTGTGTCCCACACAGAGGGGGTACCCTGCACCTGCCAAACTCTCCCAGGACTCCCACCTAACGCCAGCCCCAAGCCACACGCTCCGACAGCTGTGGCCACAGCAGGCCTTCCGTCTCCATTCCAGATCATTTTTCCCTCCGATGGAAACAGATGGAGAGACTTGGAAGGAAACACAGCCCGGCCCCTAGCCCGGAGCTCATAGTTCTGGGACGGGAAGAGAGCCAGAGCTCATTCCGACACCAGATGCCTCACTGGGGCTCCGGGCTCCAAGGCCAGCTCCCCGGAGACTTTTCCTGCCTCTCTGCAGGCCACGGGGAGCTCAGATTTTTCATTTCCTCTAGGTCTGCTTGCTCCGAGCCCGGCTCCTCCTTCTGGTGCCACAGCACCACCCCCACCCCCACCCCCCCCCCCGGCAGGTGCCCTGGAGAGGCCTCCACTCAGCTCTCTCTCCAAGGACTTCAAGAAGTGGACAAGGATCCCGCTGCCCCCCCCCCCCCCACTGACCTCCATCCACCTGGGGATCCACAAGGCGTGGCCTCTACTTCCCGCCAGAGACCTGGTTCAGAACTAACGCTGTTTAGAGGACAGTTTGGAACAGGAGTTTATGAACAATTATAAAAACTTTGGAAACGTACAGGCCCCTCATCCTAGCAACATCTTTTCCAGAAATGTATCTTACAGAAATATTTGCCCTTGTATCGTCCTGTATTTCTCCGCAATTCAAAATTCCAAGAGAGTCTGAAAACCGAACATGTTTCCATAAGTTTGGAGCCAACACTCATTTGACAACAAAACCCACCCTGAACTAATGTGAAGCTATTTACAGGGCTCATTTTATCCCACTCAGTGGGAATATTTATGAGTTTCACTGAGAATTTATTAGGGTGTTTGATTATATGGTGCTGCCCTGAGCGCCCCCTAGTGGTATCACATAGAATATGCTGTAGGTACCCCATACATTGTCTAAAACTACTGAGTCCCAAAACACGGGTAGGTTTGGATAAGGGATTGTGGACCTAGACTGGCAAAAAGTAAAGACAACCCGGAAACCCACCCACAAGGGACAATGAACACGTTGGTATACATCCATACAATGGAGTAGCAGTAACAAAAGCAAGATCACAGCAAACCTTTCAGAAAGGACCACTCATTATCCTGATTTTGCAGATCAGAACACCAAGGCTCTGTGAGGGTATGTCACTTTGCCTAGAACAATGACCCTGATGGAGAAAGAATAAGGTAGCCCTGCCATGAAAAGAAATTAGAAATTGCAAAACTGCACAGTCGATTTATTTAATGTTTATTTATCTTTGAGAAAGAGAGAGCGTGTGCATGAGCGGGGGAGGGTCAGAGGGGCGGGGGGACAGAGGATTCAAAGCGGGCTCTGTGCTGACAGCAGCAAGCCCGATGTGGGACTCGAACTCACAAACCTTGAGATAGTGACCTGAGCCGAAGTCAGACGCTCAGCTACTGAGCCACCCAGGCACCCCATGCATTACTGATTTTTTTTAAAGGCAAGCTGACAATGGAATGTAAACCCGTTACATACGTGTGGGCGTGTAATCTATACACTCGCAATATATAACACAAGAGAGCAGTTTTCTGCATCAGTTTGGCTAGGCTACAATACCTCATCATTCAAATGCAAACATGGCAGCACCGATTTCAGTGCTGCTATGAAGGCATTTGCTTGTTTGTTTTATTTTTCTCCTTTCTCTATTTATCCATAGTAAAATAAGGGCTCTGGGAATAATTTCCATTTTCTTTTAGCAGGAAACTCTTGTTTGCTTGTTTCTTGCTCCAAACTGAATCTTACATGGAACCCTGTGTTGGCCTTTGTTTTTCAGAATGACTCTCCCTGCCACCCCCAACCCGTGCCGGTCCTGTGGGGAGCCTGTCAATCAAGAGGACCTCCCCACCCCCGCCTTGGTTGCAGGGTGGCAGCTGCCTCAGGCTCAGCCTGTTGCTATGAAGGTATTTTGCAGATGTCACTGATATTTATAATCAGTTGATTTTTTTTTTTTTTAGTTTATTTATTCATTTTGAGAGGAGCGGGAGGTGGGAAATCACAGGCAGGAGTCACACTTAGCACAGAGTCCGATGTGGGGCTCGATCCCACGAACCATGAGATCATGACCTGAGCCAAAATCAAAAGCCGGACACTTAACCACCCAGGTGCCTCCTAATCAGTTGATTTTAAGTAAAGGGGATGCTCCTACATGGTCAGGGTGGCCCTGATTCAATCAACTGAAAGGCTTTCCGAGGAAAACTGAGGTTTCCAAGAAGAAATTCTACTTGTGGACTGCAGCTTCAGCTCCTTCCCAAGAGTCCCAGCCTGCTCTTCTTGATCGCCTGCTCTATGGAGCTCAGACCTGCCCAGCCAGTCCCCACAATCACATGACCAATTCCTTGCAATAAAGTTATTATAGTAGATCTCCCACTGGGCCTGTTTCTCTGGTTGAATCCTGACAGATACTTTGTGTAACTGAACGTTTTCTCCTGTGTCTCAACTCCTCCCACCCGTGGGGTGTATCCTGCCCTTTGGGAAATACTGAGAGGGTGGCCCCATCTGAACAGAACACAGGACTACCTCGGAGTGGGCACTCTGTGCAGGACCCTGTACCGAGGATTGTCTTGGTCCATTCTGACTACCACTCTATGAGGTGGGTACTATGATTAGTCCCACTCTACAGATGAGGAAGCTGAGTCTCAGAGAGGTTAAGTCACTTTCCCAAGCACACACAGACACCTATGATTCTATTCTGCCTGACCTCAACCTTAACTGGCAATTCACCAGCTCAGAAATATCTTCCTAGACAAAACAGGGAAGACAAAGGAGGGCTTTGACTGTCCCCTCCAACCAGGTGATTTGCAGATAGGCTGAGAACAAGGCAGATGACCAGTGCTTGTATCTCAAGGTGGGGGCAGTAGCTAACTTTGTCTCCTGCCTACCCTGTCCTTCAGTCTCCAAAGAGGGCCAAGCTAGTGGCCATGTGTCCATTCTCCTGAAACTGATCCCTCTCCCCAGTCAGCAGCAATGGCAAAATAACCGTATTGGTAATGGCCCATTCAGTGCAACCACTTATGGATTAACAAAGGGCCAGGAGTCCTTGTATGGGAGAAAGAAAGCTGGACAAGGACCCAGGATACCTGACTTCTAGCCTGAGTCCACCATAAAAAAGTTGTGTGACCTTGGTCACGCCACTGAGCCTCTCAGAGGCCAAGGCTGGGAGGAAGCAAGAACCATGCACTTTCATACTGATAAGCCCCAAGACCCTACTCCCTCCATCTCACAATGAAGAACTGGGCTGGGAGGTCACATGGCTTGTTCTCCTCACATGGCCAGTAACTGGCAAGGCCTAAATGCGATCCTCAATCCACTGACTCCAGTGCCCAAGGTTACAGGGCCCCTTTGCAAGTCCATGGGCCCCAGAGGAGCTTCAAGGCAGCAGGAATTCTGGCATATGGGAGCCAGCTTGGCTCCTTTCCCTCTGAGCGGAGGGTTTATTGATCTCACTGCAGCTACAGAATGGTCCACAGTTGGAGAATTACTAAACAAGAAAGCACAGCAGCCTCTGATTTATGAGATGCATGGAACCATACCAGGCAAGCCAATCAGCTGGTGGAAATTTGCATATTAATGAAACCTCACAAATAATGCAGAAGATGACAAGCAGAGTTGATGCTTGCCACTGGGCAGCCAGTCCTGGGCCTCTGAGCAGGGGTCTCCAAACCTGAGTATGGGAATTGTCTATAGGGCTTGCTACAACGATGCCTTCAGGGTGTCCATTTCGACCCTCTGAATAACACTCAAGCAGTCACATTTCTAATCAGTTCCCAGGTGGTGCTAATGTGGCTGACAGTCCAGGAACTGCATTTTGGGAGCCACTATTCTAACCCACTGCTGCTGACCTCACTCACCCTCCCTTCTCATCAGGAAGGGGCTGACCTCTCCACTCCTCTGGGATACAGGTGGAATCCTAGATCTGCTACCCACTAGCTTAGTGATTCCAGGCAAGTTCCTTAAGTCATTGGTTCTTAGTCTCTGTGTCTGTAAAATGGGACAACAGTACTCACCTCAAGGGGCTTCTGGGAGAACTGAAGGAGAAGAGGCACAGAAAGTGCTGCCCCACGGCTTGCAATATAATTTTTAAAATGTCTGAAAAATGACAGCTTTTACAAAAGAAACAATATCCAGCCATAACTCACAGTCTAAGTCCTTTTTGACTATTATATTACCGTTTTCAGTTGAAAAAAAAATTCCAGACATACAAGACAATTGCAAAAATAACTCCTGGAACTCCCATACCGTTTCAGACACCAGGTGCTCAAAATTAATGTTGGAACAAAGCAACATCATGTACCTCCTGATATGATGCACTGAGAAGGACACAGTATCATTCTGTGATATCTTCCCTGAATGTACAACAACTTGAATCTGATCCCAAGGAAATAAGACAAATCCACACAAAGGGTACCTTTTTCAAAGGAACCAGCCTGAAATCTTCCAAAATGTCAAGGTCATAAAAGACAATGAAAGACTGAGAAACCGTTACAGACTGAAGGAGACCAAAGGAGCATCAGGAAAGTAATACTACACTTACATGTATACTTACGTATATATGTATACCTTTAGAGAGAGAGTGATAAAGCTAATATGGGAAATATTAACATTTGGGGAATTTGGGTAGAAGAGCATGTGGAATTTGTCATAAAACATAGTAATGACAAGTTGCCATGGACCTGAAGTTACTATAGACTGAATCCTGAGGTCAAGCAAAGCCAGAAGAATGGGACCCCATGGGAACCCATGGGAATTCATGGTGTGTTCTCATGTCTCTATGGGCCTTTTTTTTTGTGTGAGAGAGAGAGGCCAAAGAGAAGTGGGGAAAGAGAGAGAAAAAGAAAGAGAGAGAGAATCCTAAGCAGGCTGCACGTTCAGCATGGAGCCCAATGCAGGGCTCGATCTCACAACCCTGGGATCATGACTTGAGCTAAAATCAAGAGTCAGATGCTTAACCAATGGAGCCACCCAGGCACCCCTCTGTGGTTCCTATACATGGGCTATTGTCTCATAGTATTGTCAGCTCAGCCTGGTCAGTGACAGCATCTATGCATCTAACGCAGCCCAACTAGGCAATAAATACTCACTGAAGTCAATTCAATTAAACTGGTATTTACCCAGCATCTGCTGTCCTGGACACTGGGTGAACGATGGTAAAGAGAATAGACACTGTCACTGTGTGTGCAGCCCACTGGCTAAAGGGGACATTCTTCAATTGATAGCCTAGCTCTGATCAATCCACTTAGACTGTGGTCACTCCAGTAACCAGCATGTTAAGGAGGGTGGAGTATATCACTGTTTTCTAAGATTTAAAGGTCCTTTTGATGGGGAAGTATGGGGCACACAACACACTGACAGTCAGGTAGATGAAAAACAAAAGTCTTTGTTACTACATCTCCAAATGAGGAGAAGCCGTCACACAGAGCTACATGGGGAGTTGCACCCAGAAGCAGGTTAACAGTAAGCTGGAGATGTAGAAGCTTATAGAAAGGAGGGTTGAAGGTAGCTAGTTTCCAGGCTCCCTATGGGTTGTCTAATTTGAACAATTTTGTGGGCTTTGGGGCATAGAGGCTGGCCCTAGTTGTCTGGTACCCAACCCTGGCATGATTAGGAGTTGCATGGTGACCACAGGATGTGAAGCCTGACAAAGGACTGATTGAAGTATGAACTTAATTATCTGCTCAAGAAGGAGAACTGGCCAACCTCTAGCCAGGGCTTCAAAACTGATAAAGGCAGCATGAAACAAAAACACAAACACCATATTATAGTTATGTCCTCTTTGAGCCTCATCTGTAAAATGGAGACATAACACCTACCTAATAGGATAGGGTTGAATATGGGTGAGAAAGTGCCTGTACACAGTCCAAAGAGGAATCATCCCTTATGCCAGCACCTAGACTAAAACAAAATAAAATAGGGGCATCTGGCTGGCGCAGTCAGTTGAGTGTCCAACTTTGGCTCAGGTCATGATCTCACAGCTTGTAGTTCGAGCCTTATGTTGGGCTCTGTGCTGAAAGCTCAGATCCTGGAGCCTGCTTTAGATTCTGTGTATGTCTCTCTCTCTTTGCCCCTCCCCTTCTCATGCTCTATCTCTGTCTCTTTCTCTCAAAAATAAACAAACATTAAGAAGAATTTTAAATAACAAAATAAAATAATAAAGAAATAAAATAATATTAAATAAATTATATATATATTTACACACACACACACAGTTTAAAATTTACTGTTGGAAATACCTGAGGAAGGTGCATACCCCTCTCCACAAAACCACACAGACAGTTTTCCTCTGATGTTAAAACAAACTGACAGTTATCTCTTGGAAGAGCAGCAGTGGTGGACTTGCATTCAGCTGCCATCCAGGATGAACACATGAGACTCTCCACAAGGTGAGATGTCATTCTGAGAGCATCACAGAGCCCGAAGGAAGAGCCATGACCTGTCTCCATCCCTGCCTCGCCATGGAGCATTTGATCTGTGAGTGGATTTCACTCTGTTTCTCTTTTTCTTTCTCTGTCTCTCTGTCTCCTTCCCTCCCTTCCTTTCTTTCTCCTTCCTAACGCCAATGCACACCCAGTGAACACCGCCATCCCAGAATCTAGGCACTATTCCCATTTGAGGAAACACCAAGACGTGGTGGCTGAGCCACACCTCCCACTACAAAAACTTAAAGATGGAGGACAGTTCCCCTCCCACCGGCACACACCAAGAGCATAGCCAAGGAACATAACTTGACTTGTCATCGGCCTTTCCCCAGGTTTGAATCTTGTGAGAGGGGCACATCTGTCCCAAGAGGGAGTTGGATCAAGAGTCCATTGCTTGGCATCATGTATCCATGTTATTTGTGCCATGTGTGGCCCCCCAAACACGTCATCTCAGTGGCTGACCTTTGGTTGTGCTTTGTCTGTCTTCTTGTCTGAACCAGCAAACTTCCCAGCAATTCAGCAAGCAACCCAATGTTCTTCCAATAAGTTTATTTTCTGTTTAAGGTAACAAAGGTCAACTTCTGTCCATCACAATCAAGAAGCCTAGTTTGTCCATACAAAGAGTTGAATTTCTGGAGGTTAAATAAATAGGGTGACTCCACTAAAACCATGGAGGAACACCTCCCTCAGGGTGTTGGGAATTCTGGGGTGAGGTTTTCTTCACTTTGCCATTTCTTTTCCTACAGAGATACTCATTAGTAAACCATCTACTTTCTAGCTGTTAATAATGATAAGAAACTTTTATTGAGTATTTAATTATGCCAAGCACTATCATAGTTGGTTCCTGTTATCTATATTTGAAAACCTGCCTACTTGCTAAAATGTATTTATAACCCCAAAACCAATATCTGTAGTGCTTCTGCCAGCATGCACAGAGTAGCAAGAAATTTGAGTCACCCAACATGGTTCCCAGCTGAGCTGAACAAGACGACATTCCACCTTCTTGTTTCATCTCTCTTACTGTAAACAAGTATCCTTGTCACGGTATCCTTACTGTAATGTTTTTGCATTTTGTGCTTTTTGCTGGTGATTTTGCTCTTTCAAATGGCTCCCAAGTGTAGTGTTGAAGTACTGGGCAGGGTGTCTAAGTGTAAGAAGGCTGAATGTGCCTCAGGAAGGAAACACATGTGTTAGATAAGCTTCCTTCAGGCATGAGTTAGTGTTGTTGGTCATGAGTTCAATGTTAATGAATCAACTACATATATTAAATATGGTGTCTTTAAACAGAAACATACATAAAAGAAGGTTGTCTACCAACTGATTGATGAAATTGTGAGCAGCTTGCAGGAACCTAATCCTATGAGCAATGAGTGTTGGTACTGACTCACAGAACATAACTACCATGAACAATGGGAAGTAAGTACATGAGACCATATGTTTCAGAAAACCTGAAATACACAATTCTGACCTTCTAGAAGAGATTGTGAAATTTCCACACAATTTAGTGCTTTGCAAGACACCAAGGGAAATGTAAGTGAGGAGGAAGCCCTAGACTACAGACCACCACCCTCAAAAGGGAGACTAAGAAGAACGGAGGACCCTTGAGTTCCTGGGGTATCTGAGTCCCCCACAGAAAGCTCCAGCTGGATAGAGTGTTTGCCACAAACATGACATTAGGGGTCTTGATTTGTTTTAATAGCAGTCTCCAGACCAAATGTCCATCTTCTCTTTGTGGTCCCAATGATCCCTACCACTATCCATGCTGCCCAGTCTGTGTGTCCTGGAGCTCTCTGGGGGAGGATCATTTCTGGGTTTCTCCAGACGCTCCTGACTTTTTCCTCAGCTGCTACAATACCACCCAGATGCCCATTTTCTGCCCTTCGCTATGCCATTTGTTCTAAAACCCCTAGAAATAGAGTCTTCCTGCTAACATCAAGAATCAGTTCTGACCCGCACCCAAACCACAGCTTCTTCTACACCCTAGTTCATCCCATTTATGTTGGTTGGACCAGGACTAGGAGTGAACATCTGGCTCTACCATTTAATAGCTGTGTGATCTGAACAAAGACATTTACCTTCTCTTGGCCTCCATCCCTCATCTATAAAATGAGATGGGTTTGGAGTAAATATTTTGTAAAGTCATTGTCACATCAGTTCCACAACTCATCTTTCCCCACAGATTCTAGATGTTATTTAAATACCGATGCAAATGGCCTGTAAATATTGTCCTTCTGTTGAGGACAGAAACTTAGAGTAGGGCTGGAGAAAAGAGATAACATGATCTCTGACATATATTTCATGTCCTCTAAACATTTCTTTGGCTGATGGATTGGTACACTAAGTAGAAAGCTGCAAATAATAAGTCCTCTTTATGACTGACAGGTGGGTTGTGGAAAGCAAAAGAAGAGAGGGATCATCTAGAATACAAAAGTCCTCTGACTTTGGAAGGGAGGAGACATGTTAGAGTTCCCTGAAATTATGAGAAGGCAGCTTAATTCAGTTCAATTAAAGCTTAATGTTCTATTTTGTGAGCAAGTCACTTGCATCAGGTAATAAAAGAAGTAGATCTCCAACTCAAGGTTTTCAAGATGCAAGGATCCCAGGATTGATATCACCTTATGCTAGATTTTGTGACTTCAAAATAGCAAATCCCAATAATCCAGAACCATGCAAAGATTGATGAGTGAATGAGATAAGTCTAATTCCAACTGTGGGATGGGTCTCTGTCTCCCAGTGCACAACCAGGGACAATAACCTACAGCCTCCTCATTGCCTCTTTGATCACTCAATTCCCACTACACTTCAAAGTAGTATGAAGTCCAGAAGGTTTACAACATTGTGGGTAAGTTATGGAGTTTGAGTCCATCTCTCCTCATTCACTCTGTGGCCTTAGCAATTTTAAGTAACTTTCTCTTTTTTTAATTTTTAAAAGTTTGTTTGTTTGTTTGTTTGTTTGTTTGTTTGTTTCGAGAGAGAGAGAGCACATGGGAGGGACAGAGAGAGAGGGAGAGAGAGAGAATCCCAAGCAGGATTGATGTGGGGCTCAAACTCATGAACTGTGAGATCATGACCTGAAATCATGACATGAAATCAAGAGGCAGTTGTTTAACTGACTGAGCCACCCAGATGTCCCTTAAGTAACTTTCTTATGCTTCCGTTTCCTCATGTGCAAAATGAGAATAAGATAGAGAAGTACCTTCCTTTTGGGGGGTGTAGAGCAGTGTTTCTCAACTGCATCTGAATCATTTGGGGATCTTGTTCAATAAGTCCATGGGTCTATTTCTGGTATGGCAGAGCTAGATCCTAACAGACTAACAATGCCACATATAACAATTATAAACTGAGCAAAATACAAAAATCAATTATTCTAGGTCTCTGGAGAGGAGGAGGAAACAGATAGATTTCAGAGGGAAGTCAAATGACCTTCTCATTTTCGCTACTCTTGTCTGAGGGCAGGACACAGCTGCAGTTCAGTGCAGGACAGTTAAAACTCTCATAGAAATCTTGTCAACTTTCTGGCCTGACAAGTCAAAGGAAGCAGCCCAAAATAACCATAGTCATAATGAGGGACAATCCTAGAAAGGAGAGAGCAGAGAAGGGGGATCCCAAATTCTGAGTAGAGGCTCAGTCAAAATCTCTAGCTGACCCCTAGACCATACATGCATGTAGCTAAAGATTAAAGACCTCACCCAAGATTTTAACTGCTTCCCACACAGGTGAGACAGTCTGCAGTCTATTAATTGCTTGCTAAAATAAAAACATCAACACTCTTTAGAGTAATATAACAGAATCCATAATCTCTACAACAAAGCATTCACAACATGCAGGATAAAATCCAACATGATTCAACATGTAGAGAACCAGGGAGATGTGACCCATTTTTAAGGATAAACAATAAAAATGAGCCCTGAGATGACTTATAAGGATTTAAAGCAATTATAACTATGAACTCTCATATGAAGAAAAATATGCTCATAATGTAAAGATGGAGAATCTCAGTGGAGAAGTAGAAAATGTGAGAAGGAACCAAAAGGGAATTTTAAAACGGGAATACAAAAGGAGCTCCTGAGTAGCTCAGTAGATTAAGCGTCCGACTTCAGCTCAGGTCATGATCCCATGGTTTGAGTTCGACTCCCATGCCCGGCTCTGTGCTGACAGCTCAGAGCCTGGAGCTGCTTCAGATTCTCTGTGTGTGTCTCTCTCTCTGCCCTTCCCCAGTTCATTCTCTCTCTCTCTCTCTCTCTCTCTCTCTCTCTCTCTCTCTCTCTCTCTCTGTCTCAAAAAATAAACGTTTTAAAAAATGTTTAAAAATAAAACTGGAATATACAAAAAAAAAAAAAAGATTCAGCAAACCTAAAGATAGATCAACAGAAATTATCCATTCTCAAGAAGGGAGAGAAAAGATATAAAATTAATAGAGCCTCAGGAGCCTATGGAACAATATAAAAAGATCTAAGATAAGAGTAACTGGAATCCCAGAAGGAAAAGAGAGATTAAGGCAGAAAAAATATATGTATATATATTTGACAAAATAATGCCCCCAGACTTCCCAAATGGATGATTCAGTAGAGCTATAGAAAGAGCTGACATTCTGTCTTTCTAACAGAAAATATCTCCTTGCTGATATTGTTGGTCCACACTTTGACAGGGTCTAAACCTGTATTGTCCAATAGAACATTTTACAATGGCAAGAATATTCTATTTCATCACTGTCCAATATGGTAGCCACTAGCTACATGTAGCTATAAAAAACTTGAAATGTGGCTAGTGTAATTAAGAGCTTATTTTTCATTTTAGTTAATATAATCCTAAATTTTAAAAAGCCACATGTGGCTAACGCTGCCATATTGAAGGGTACAAGTCCAGAGAATTCAATGAGATGGTACTGATGAAGAACTCACCTGATGCCCAGCACAGAATAGCCCTCAATATGAACTAACCATTGTCATCAACCTGAGAATCATCAAGATCCACCTACTTCACTGCCTTGCTCAGGATCATGCCTGCTTTCCCCCTAAGAGGTGGGCGGGCGAGGCACTGCTCCTCATGGCCCTCAACTCCTTCTAACCACCTGCCATAGCATTTCTCAGTCTTTTCCACCATTTTCATCTGGTATGGGCTGTGCTTATCATGTGAGCCCCTTGAAGAAGCTGGAACCACTCACCATATATACTCTTTGTACTTTAAAGGACTCTTTAGCCCATCTGTTAAAATGGCCTGAGGTTTTTATTCTTTGCTTAAAGAAAGATTTGTGGAAACGCGATAGCACTCAAGCTTTGGGGAGCACTTCCGCTCCGTCTCTGCCGTGCTCCTGTCAGGACTCACACCCGCTCAGCCTGCATACTCACAAGGATCAAGCCTGCATGAGGATGTCTATTAGTTGTGTGGGGAGAGAGAATATCATTATTATCAAGCTGTTTCTGTACAACTTTGGAGCAGCAACTGCTGGCGTGCCTCTAATTGGCATGTTCCCACTCCAGCTGGAAAAATGGATGGAAGGAGGGAATATAGCCGCATTCTCCTTCCCCTGGAGTGGGAGTAGGGAAGTGTCTAGAGGTTACCTCCTGGTTCCAAGTGAGTGAAAACCAGAGGAGGATGTGCCTGAGCTCCAGAGCAGACTTCAAAAGACTGCCCTGTACAAGCCGTGTCCCCTTAGGCAAGTTCCCTCACCTCTCTGAGTCTCGATTTCTTTGTGGGGTCAGTGAGGGTAATAACAGTACTTGTCACATAGAGATGTTTTGAGGCTTTAAGTGTGGCAGCAGGTGAGTCTCAAAGAGAGAAGTCAACATGAGCACCCCAGCCATCGTACAGAATGACTTTTAAATCTCCTTTGATCAGAAACATCTCCCTATCTCAGTGCCTAAAATTTTACCACCAAATACCCTGGTTTAAGGCTATAGATGACAATTACTAACTTCACCTGGGGCCCTAAGCGCAGACTATCCTAGTTCAAGGCTTCTCAAATTTTAAAGTACACGAAGGTCACCTGGGGACCATGTTAGACTGCAGATCTGGGTTTATAGGCCTGGAGGTAGGGGGTCTGGATTCTGAATTTCTAGCAATTTCTGCGGAGATACAGATGCTGCTTTTCTATAGACTGCGATTCACGTAGCGAGAGCCCTAGGGATTTTGCTGCATATCATAAAATCCACTTTCCCTCATACGGTTATCTTGTCCATAGTGATAAACCACATATCTAAATATTCAGATAAAAAGCTGGAAATGCTAAATAATACTAATGATGATATCAACCGCAGCTAACAGTTAGTGAGGGCTTATTCTGCGCCAGGCATCATGCCAAGTGCTTCACAGCCTCTAGTTCATTTAATCCTAATGGCACCCTTACAAGGAAGGTTCTGTTATTAACCCGACTTTATAGCTGAACAAGCTACATCTCAAGGTGGTCAAGACATTTGCCCAAAGGCACACAGCTAGGGAGAGGAAGATCCAGGATTTGAACCCTGGGCTGTCTCAGAGCTCTGTATGCATACACCACTATGAAGGAGTTCCAAAAGCCCATGACAAGACTTCTATCCAAGAATCTTCGTTGTGCTATGGGGGCTGGTGGGCCTGGGGGAGGGGGAACTCAATGACCTAAAGTGCTAACCCATAACCCATCAGGGGTTCTCATTCGGGCTGCACATTAGAATCACTCTCAGTGTCTCTTTGTTATCTGTGCATAGTGAAGCCTGACGAGGATTAAGATGAGTATGCAATAGTGGAGGGAAAGTAGGAAGAGGATTTCTGTGGGCGAATACAGCCACTAAATGTCCGATGTCCAAGATCCTCTTCCTGTATCTCATCAAGCCGACCACATGCACAAATATGTACAGACCAGAGCGTGCATGAGACACACATACACACACACAGAAAACTGGAAATAATTAAATGTCCACCAACAGGGATATGGATCATATTCCATTGGAATATTCCATTGGGGTGTTCAGTATTTCTCTAAAAAATGAAGTAGATCTTGGGCTCACAAGACCTATTCACAAGTGACACAAAGCAGGTCACAGATCTCTAAGTATGACATCTAGATGTTTAGGAAACAAAGGGCTCCAGCCCTGTTTCCCACAATGGCACCTGGCAGAAGTCTAGGAAACCAGCACTCCTTGGTCCGTGCTGAGCGCTCAGTGAAGAGAGGGGGATGGCACAGAGACCCCTGGAGTCTATGTACTCTAACACGGTCATTCTACAGATGGAGAGAACTGGCAATCCCAAGCCCAGCTCCTACAATAGCTGCCCTCGACCCCCAAGGCATCCTGTCCATCCCCAGGAAGGCCTCTAAGATGGACCTCTGCTGCGTTTTGCCCAGCTGGTGCCTTTCCTCTTCATCTGCGACCAGCACCTTCGTCTTTATACAAGGAACTGTTCCCATCCCACCCCCCCACCATTCTCTTGCATGCAGCTCTTTGGGAACTGTCAGTCAAAGTGCCCCACCTTCTCTTGGCTGAGGGGCAGGCACATGACTCCATCCGGGCCAGTCAGCTCTCTCCTGGGGATCTGAATCTGAAGCAGAGTGAAGGCACATTGGGAGATGCTGGAGCTGATGCCCTGAAGCCCCATCCGCTTCTACTGCTACCTGGATCCCCTGGGTGCCAAAGCTCTTTTCATTCCTGTGGCTCACCTGTTGCTTCTGGGAGTTCTTGCTATCAGTTAGTTTCTCCCCAAGCCAGTCAGGACCCTGAAGAGATGGTGTCTGCTGTTTCATAAGCCATATGAAAGTAGCCAAAACGCTTTCCTTCCATTGCCACAGGACTTTGAATGAATAGAATACAAGAAGGAGAGGGGATGTTACTGACCAGCTGCCTCCCTGCTAGATTGATCCTGTAGAGTCCCTGCCAGGTCCTTGTCCAGCCTTCTATGGGAAGTCCTCTGCCTCCCGATGAATCTGCTTTAATGGGTTTTGACCAGCTCTGCTGCCTACCAGCTGTGTGATTTGGGACAGACCACTTAACTCCTCTGAGCCTCAGTTTGTGTGTGTTATATTGTGGTGTGTTCTAAATGAGATCATGTATATACAACACTTTGCATGTAGTAAATGCGCAATTAGACGCAGTCATCATAACTTGTATGGAAATGAAAACTACCTAGTCCCAGAGCCCCCACTTATCCCATAGAACCAAAGGGAAGCTTTGACAAGGGGAGCTCTTCTGGCTCTTTATGTTAGTGAGAAAACAGGCCCAGAGAGCCTCGGGAAATAACCCCAAATTACACAGAAAACAGCTGGGGTGCAGGGCCTGAGTTTTATAGTCTCTTGCCAGATGACTGGTCTTTGAGCCACACCTCCAATGTTGTCTCTAGGCACCAAAGCAAGAGCCGAAACTACCAAGACAGTCAACAGGAAAGGAAACTGTTTCTTGGGGCGGGAGAAAGGAGAAAGGAAATTATTTGGTCCAGTGCTTCCAGATCCCATCTTGAATGTGTCCATCACCCATCACCTCACTGGGTAATTGCACACACAGTTACTAAGTTACAGCTCAAATTAGATGCTGTGGCCTACATTTGGGAAACAAAATAATTCACTCTGCTAAATTTGGCATTGGGATTCTGCGTTTATAAATCCAGTCCAGCGTGGGATCCGGGACAAATAAAACTCTATTCCCTGGACAGGTTCAGATGAGGCATCCATTCTGATTAGCAACCCAATTAAAGCTCCCTACCATCACAAGACTTGTGAAGGGGTGGTGAGGCATGTCAGAGATCTCGAACTCCAATGCCAACAGAGCCCACACAAGTAACAGGACAGAACAGAGCGTGCCAGGTGGGCCCTGAGGTGGACTGGAAGACCCATGCCCTGTGTAAAGGAGGCAGCTACTACTTAGCCAGTGACTGCCACTGGGAGTCTGGGCCCAGGGTGTCAGTCTCTGGTCCATACCTTAACAGCTGTGTGACCCTGGTCTGGTGACTCAACCTCTCTCTGTGGCTCAATTTTCTCATCCACAAAATGGAGATGATAATAATGCCTATCTCTTAGGGCAACTGTGAAAATTAAGAGTCGCTGCCTTGAAGTACTTGGCACACTACCTATCCCATAGCAAGAACTCAATAATGTTGGCTGCTATTACTAAGTTGATGGCTTTAAACAAGGGATTCTTGGGATGAATCGCGAGAACAAGAGTATTCACGCTATTCTCAGAATAGACAGGCTAATGGCAGGGGATAGGACGAGGCTGACTAATGAATCTTTTACTTTGGCTGGAATGCTGGCAGCCCTATACATTCACATTGGGACTCGCTGCCCGATCATAACTTTATTCAACTCTTGCTTATTTATTAAAATGTGGGCAACTGATTAATTCTTATTTTATGCAGTGGATTTAGGGAACAAAACATTCAGGGATGAAGTAGCAGGATTCTTAGAGGAAATCTGAGTGCCATTGCTCTAAAACCAAAATACGGATCTAGCTTTGACATCAAATATGCTTAAATCCTTGACTTCATAATGAGAGTCGAAAGGAAACTCACTGATCATGGGTGGGAAATGCTGGTGAACAAACTATTCATGGTGAAAACATAAAGAGAAAGAAGTAAGCATCTATCTGGAACTGCACCACAGACCAGCCAAACAGCAGGTGATACCCCAGAGATATATTTCAGGTCATAGGTGAGCACAGAATTAGAGAATTAGAATATCACCCTTTTGCAACCCTGGTAGAATTAATATATTTAAGTATTGAGCACCAATAGCTACTATTCTCTCTCTCTCTCTCTTTCTCTCTCTCTCACACACACACACACACACACACACACACACACACCTGCTATGAAACCGTCTTACAAAAAGAAATGAACATAAATCTGATAAAGCCCCTAGATCGAGCCACCAATGTGCAAAGAAAACAGAGAACAGAAGAATATTTTAAAGAAATGATGAGGATACAACAAAATTATGATTTGGGGAACCCCCTAGGAAAAAGAACTCAGTTTCTACAATAAACTGAAAGAATAAAAAAATAAAGTTATAGCAGAGGCGCCTATGGATTTAAAACGACTTAGAGATCTATCCACCAAACACAATATGTGGACTTTATTTGTATCCTGCTGTGGCAAAATAATGGCCTCCAAAGGTGTCCATTTCCTGACCCCTGTGACCTGTGAATATGGTACCTTATATGGCAAAATAGACTTTGCAGATGTGATTAAGGCTAAGGCCTTTGAGATGCGGAGATTATTCTGGATTAGACAGGTGGGCCCGATCTAATCACGAGGCTTTGAAAGTGGAGTCTCCTGGCTGGAGTCAGAATGAGATGTGACAACAGAAGAAAGGTCTTAGAAGAAGGCGAGGAAACAGATTCTCCCCTAAAACCTCTGGAAAGGAGCATAGCTCTGTCAAGGCCTTGATTTTAGGCCCGTGAGATCTGTGTTCAACCTCTGACCCCTGGAACTATGAGATAATTAATTTATATTGTTAAAGCACCAACTTTATAGTGATTTGTTATAGCATCAATAAAAAAAAAACAGATCCAAACAAGTAAACTATATTTGAAAAATTATAATCATTGGGAAAATGTTAACACTGACTGGTTATTTGATGATACTAAGAAGTTATATGAGATTAAGGAATTCTTTAATAATACTAAAAACTATCTGATGTGATCATGACTTTGGTTAGATTAATTCCTAGATTTCTTTTGCTTTTTGGTGTTGTCTTACGTGAGTGACTTTTTGAGTGAGTACTCTCAGAAGGAAGAGGGTGAGGGAGGCAGGGCAGGGATAAAAACTAAGCAAGAACATGATCTCAGCTACAGATTAGCCTCAATCTGATCCCACAGAGTGCTCAAGAGCATGAATTACATCATAGAAATGGTCCTGCGTGAGGCAGGGAGCCTGGATTTTATTCCCCTGTGTCAGTCTATTGCTAGCTGCCAGCTGTTCCCAGGTGGCAAAGGGGTTCCCATTGTCTGGAGTCAACTCACCAGAGAGTGGAGCATCCATGAGCCAGCCAGCCAGCATCCACGGCACCTGGACAATGGGTCCATCAGCCAATTAGAAGAATCTGAGATGGACATCCCCTGTCTGCTACAGTCCACCCCTTTGAACTGCTCTGATTCATTATCTTTTGCATTAATTTCACTCCACGTAGGCACAGCCTCTATAGAACTCTGGTTGGTCGCAATTTGGGGAGGAATTTTAGAAAGAGGAAGATTAATGGGAAGAACTAGAGCCCCCACTACAGCAGTTGGTCTTGAGGCCAAACTAATACTCATCATCTCTCTCTTCCACCTCTCATTCTAGATTGCCCTCCCGTGAGCACTTCTGCTGGGCTAAGTGGACAATCTAATGGGGTGACACAGACCCTCGTCCTGAAGAGTCTGAATCCCTAGTTATCATGCCCTTAGCAGGTAATGGCTGTTTATTGCCCATTTTCAATTATAGTTAGGCATGGGGGCATCAAGAGATACCCCAGGTGATCCATACATCTGAGCAACAGAATATGCTTCACTGGGATGCCTGAGTGGCTCAGTCAGTTAAGCCTCTGACGCTTTTTTTTTTTAATGTTTATTTATTTTTGAGAGAGAGAGAGAGAGAGAGAGAGAGAGCGCACAAGCGAGGGGAAGGGCAGAGAGAGGGGAAGACACAGAATCCAAAGCAGGCTCTAGGCTCTGAGATGTCCACCCAGAGCCGGACGTGGGCTCGAACTCACAAACTGTGAGATCATGACCTGAGCCAGTCCCGCTGAACTGACTGAGCCACCCAGGCACGCCAAGCCTCTGACTCTTGATCTCACAGTTTGGGAGCTCAAGCCCCACATCTGTGCTGACAGTGCAGAGCCTGCTTAGGACTCTCTCTCTCCCTCTCTCTCTCTCTCTCTCTCTCTCTCTCTCTCTGCCCCTCCCCTGCTCATTCTTATTCTCTCTCTCTCTCTCTCTCTCTCTCTCTCTCTCATAAATAAATAAACATTTAAAAAATATATACTTCACTGTGTAGCGATAGCCCTGAGTTCCCATAATGACCAGGGCCAATTACTTCTGCCGGGATGGTGATTTTGTCTTCTGGTCCACCTAAAATGACCAGGTGGCAGGCATAGTTTTATGTTTACTGAGACTCTTATTGTGTCCCCTGATAGAAGTGGACCCCTCGGAAACTAGGACCTCTACATTCATAGCATATGGGCACAAGGCACAAAGCCTCCATGTAGTTCACTGGGAGTTATGGAGGGCTGGGGAATGCCTACTTTTACCTCTTAGTTCTAAACCCATCCACTCTACCTCCTACTGACAATGCAAACATATAATGGCCACTGATTTAGGGAATAGTCTGCATCCTTAAGGGTAGTGTGACAACTGTTCAGGGTATCACCTCCATGCTGACCTATCAGCTATGCCTTCCAGGGGCCATTCTACTCTCTAACAGATACAACCACTGCTGGATAGTGTAGGCTATGGTAAGACCAGTGGGTCTTGTGCCCATTGCTGCATCATTTTGCCCAAGTTGTATCTTGCAGTATCACATGGTGGTACATATCTATGAATCCCTAAATAGTGCCTCTGGCTGAGGTCCTAAGAGCAGGAAAGGCAAACACATACCTAGAATATGTGCCAATTCCAACCGTGACCTCCATGATGTAAGGGTCTGATATAATCACTTTGTCACAAAGTGATGTGGTTTTGTCCTGAAGGGATGATACCATACTGGGGACATAGAATCATTCTCTTTTGTGGGTAGGTCAGATACTCAGCAGTGGCAATAACTAGATTAGTCTTGGTAAGAGGAATCCATGCTGTTTGGTTCCATGGACAATCTCCATCTCTGCCACCATGACTACCCCACTGTGCAAGCATCAAGTTGGCCAGGGATTGAGGCGGGCTGACATCTACTGACTGAGTCACCCTGTTCATGAAATGATTAGCATTAACATACAACATAAGAACCTCATGCTTTGTGCCTGCTCTCATATCTTTATCTACATGCCTTCGTCATAAAACTCTTTACCCCATTTTCCAAAATTTCTCCTTCCAGGCCTTTGACTAATCAACCAAATTATTCATCTTTTCCTATGATTCCATGTATATTCTCCGCTTGGGCCATTTCTGTCTCCACACAGAGTGAATGGCATGGTGCATGTCTGAAGATTGCCCACTGGGAGGAGTTCCTCCTAACAGTCCTTAGGAACCAACTCTAAAAATGGCTGTCACGCTGCCAACTGTCCATCTTTGGCTTGCACACACTGACTAGGTGCACCCATTTGTGACCTAAGCTTCTCCCTCTTCTATCAGCTGGAAGCTCTCTGTGTGGTCACAGACAAGAGCAGAGGGACAGGTGCTGGTACAACAGTGGTGGATAAATGGGAGTCCTGGCCACATGCCCAGGCAGCGTGTTTGTGTTCCCTGAACCTGTGTGAGCCCAATCCAGTGTGTACGACCTCCACTTTACAACAAACTGCTACTGGATCTGCCTAACCTTAGGCCCCTGTGGGTCTGACAGTACCCCGTTCATGATGAGACTAGCAGCTCCTGACTGCATGGTCATTTGATGTCACATGGCTAGACACTCAGTTGCCAGTAGAATCCAGGAGCAAGCTAGGCACTTCTTTGCAAATGGTGTACATTTCCATATTTTACATGGGGTACGGTTCTAGGTTTTAGATGTTGTATTTGTTTCCAAGGGCTGCCATAGCAAAGTACTGCAAACTGGGTGCTTAACACACCAGAAACATATTCTCTTACTGTTCTGAAAGCCAAGAGTCCAAAGTCAAGGAGTCAGTAGGGTTGGTTCCTTCTATAGGCTCTGAGGGAGAAGCCATTCCCGTGTGTCTCCTAATTTCTGGTGGTTGCTAGCAGTCCTTGAAGTTCCTGGGCTTATAGATGCATCCCTCCAATCTCTGCTTCTGTCTTCACATGGTATTCGCTTCCTGTGAATGTGTAAGTGTGCCTCCAAATGTGCCTCTCTGTATAAGGACACAAGTCATTGGATTTCATGTGCACCATAGTCCAGTATGACCTCATTTTAACTTGATTACATGTGCAAAGTTCATTTTTCCAAATAAGATCATAATCACAGGTACCAGAGGGTAGGATTTCAGTACCTCTTTTTGAGGGGCATAATTCAACAACTATAGATAGCAAGGCTTTACTCCAAATGCCAGCATCCATCTCTACCAAAGATGCCTCTAGTTCAATACTACCTGCCAGATCATACAGTTCAAACAGCGGGGCTGCTCATACAGCAGCTTGGACCCACTCCAGAGCCCTTTCTTGCCCTGGGATCCCCTAAAAACACTAGCAGCCTTTTATGGCATGCAATAAATGTGCTGGAAAATCATTTTCAAGTGTAGAATATTCTTTCTTCAAATACCCAAAGAAGCCCACCAAGCACTGTGCTTCTTTTTCAGGGGTAAAAGATGCAAAATGCAATAACCTGTCCTCAACTTAGGAAGGAATGTACTGGCCTGCCTGGGATCATTGGACCCTGAAGGCTTCACTGATATGGCAAGCTCCTGAATTGTAATAGGCTTTGTCTCCCACCTTCTGGAACAAATTTGTCTCAGCAAGGTATCCAGATCAGATTAACACAAAGTCACCAATGTAGTAGACCAATGGGATGTTCTGCAGAATGTCTAAGGGTTCCAAGCCCCTTTGGACTATATTGAGGCAGAGAAGCAGAGACTTAATGTAGCCCTGGGAAAAGGAATCTATCTGCTATCTGTCCCACATACGTGGAGACTGCTTCTAATCCTCATTCCTGACAGGTATTGAAAAGAACACATTCACCAGATCAATAGCTGCGCATCTTCACGGCACGGGCCATGATACTCTCCTCCAATAAAGATCCTACAACTAGCACAGCAGTGCGACTGGGGGCTTGATTGCATTTGTGATTGTCCACTGTCATCTGCCATTTCTGCTTGTCCTTTGCAGCGGCCAGACTAATTAATTAGAAAAGAACTGATGAGACCCACACTTGTGCTTCCCATAAATCCGTGGGGGGTGGCATTTTTCTCCATCTTCCCCCCAGAATGGAATATTTTTTTAATTGACTCTCTTGGCTGGGAGAGAGAGGTTTCAGGGCCTACCACCTGGCCTTTCCTACTACAATAGCTCTAATTTCATTGGTCAAAAAAACACATGAATGTGAGAGTCATGCCGACAATTAAGAACATTCATTCTGGTTGTACTTTTGGAAATAGGAATGACCGACAGATGGTCTGTAAGACATCACACTGGCCCATCTCCCTTGTAAACTCTAGGGGATGAAGCTGGTAGAAAACTCCAAGGATTGCCTGGCCTTCTCATGCCACCCCTGTAACATGGGAGCCACAGCGGTGCTTCGGGTCTTTGCATGTCAGCATCAACTCACATCCTATATCCAACAACTCTCAATGCCCCATATTAATTTTCTGTATTAATCACTGTCACAACAAATTACCACAAGCTTGATGGCTCAGAATGACCTCCACTTATTTCTCATAGTTCCATAGGTCAGAAGTCTGGACGTATGGATGACTCATCAAGTCCTCTGCTTAGAGTCTCATGAGGGTGAAATCAAGGTGCTGGCTGAGCTGGATTTCTTTCTGGAGGTGCTGGGAATGAAACTGCTCCCAAGTTTATTCAAGTTTTTGGCCAAAATCAGTTCCTTATGGATTTAGGACTGAGGTCTTCTTTACTTGCTGGATGTCAGTCTTCACCTCTGGAGTCCCCCTACATTTCTTCTCATGCTATCCTGAGGCCCCTTTCTAGCAACAGCGGAAGGGGCCACATGCTTTGAATCTCTCTGACATTTCCTTCTCCCTTCTCTCCAGCCTCCAGCTAGAGAAAGTCCTCTGTTTTTAATGGTTCATGTGATTAGTTTGAATCCAGGGTAATCTCCCTGTCTTAAAAACCTGAAATCTTAATTACCTCTTCAAAGTCCTCCCCCCCCCTTTTTTTTTAATGTAATATAACAGATTCCTAGGATCCAGAGAGTATGGCATGGACATCTTTGCAGGGCTTGGGAGAGGCCATTATTCTGCCTACCATCTCAGTATACAGATACCTGAGCACATGGCCAGAGGTCGCTCTTCTAGGGAAGAACTAGCTAAATCACTACTGTGCACACTCCCATGACATTGCAGTGTCCTTTCTCATGGAGACTCTGTCCTCTCTCTCAGCCTATGGGAACTGGCTTGGGAACCGGTTCCAAGAATGTAAATTAGGATCATGGTTTTCCTTGGAGATAACTGAATTCAGTCTTCTGCTCATCCACTCCTGATTGTCTTTGATTATACATATTTAGCAACACACCTGTTAGCTGACTGTCTATCCTGCCCAGGAACACCATGCTCTCTTAGCCGTCTCCATGGATCCCAACAGATCAGGCCACCCATTCTGACTTGCTGCCCATGACAGTCATTGTGTCCTCTTTGCTTCTAATGGTGAAGGCTGCCAGGTGGCTTTGGCTACACCCAAATCCCACCATTCCCATTGAAACCAGGACACCAGTTCTGCCACGGCTGCTCTACCAGCCAGCCCCATCCTCAGGACAGCACCACCACAGAGCCTCCCAATGATACTGGTGCCCCCTCATCAGCACGTTCGTTGTGGCCTTGGTAAGAGAAGGGTCCACCAGACCTCTCCAAACAATCCAGTCAGCTGGTGATTTTCTGATCTTAAGCAATAGATCCTCTCTAGCATTTCCACATCTCTGAGCCTCTTGATCCCTTCCTCTACTCTCTGCTATCTCTACTTCATTCAAGGTGAGCCAGTTTTCCCAGCCTTCCAGCAGCCAATCGAGACTGGTGCCTGGGGCACCTAACAGAAAGTTAGGTTCTATTTAGCAAGATAAGAAGAATACCCCATATTAACAGACTCTTTGTCTATCTTTCCCCCCTGATCCAGCACCCCCAGGAGCCACGCCGCACTATACTTCTCAATTCCTCATTCTGCAATTCCTTTGAAGTTTATTATCTCTTCTCCCTTAGCAGATCCAGCACTTCTGTGGTGAAGTCATGCTGGTACTTAACCCTTCTTACAGGTCTGATGTCCAAATGGGGAGGAGAGGCATAGGGTAGGAAGGGAAGGCCTTGTCTTGTAGGTAGCTAGCTCGGTTGGGGTTTCTACGTAATTGTCAAGAAAAGGGAGGCTGAAGACTTCTAACAAAGGAAGGAAGTGGCTTCTGCAGGCTCAGAGGGCCGAGGAAAATCAGGAAATTTGAGGTTCTCCTCACCCCAGGTCCTGGCTCCTCCCTCCTTCCCTATCAAGGCACTGACTTTGACATAGCAGACCTGCCAGGTCTGAAAGTTCATCTTTCTCTGAGATTCAATAATTTCACAGGTGAGTCTTTCACCTGGTCTTAGTTCGGCCCCTTTAAACGTTCCCAAGGAGCTTCTCTGACTCTCATACGTGGTTTTAAATTACAATGAATAGATCAGAGCCTGCTGTGTTTTCTGTTTAATGATTCCAGGGATTCAAGGGAACTTACAATAGTCACTCACCTCTATCATTCTTATAGTTATTATTTCCCCCATGTTTTTTTAAAAAAATTTCATTTTAGGGGCACCTGGTGGTTCAGTCGGTTAAGCAGTTAAGTGTCTGACTTCAGCTCAGGTCATGACCTCGCTGTTCTTTGGTTCGAGCCCCTCATCAGACTCTGTGCTGACAGCTCAGAGCCTGGAGCCTGTTTCAGATTCTGTGTCTCCCTCTCCTTCAGCCCCTCCCTTGTTCACATTCTGTCTCCCTCTGTCTCAATAATAAACATTAAAAAATAAATAAAATAAAAAGATTTTATTTTTAAGCAACCCTTATACCCAGCATGGGGCTCGAACTCATGAGATCAAGAGCCACATGCCCCACCACTGACTGAGCCAGCCAGGCACCACTCCCCAGGGTCTTTCAAATGCCAGAGACACTTTACAAGTTACTGCATCTCCTCCTGCCATAATCCATTGCGGGTCACGACAAGTGCATCTTAGCAACTGTCCTGCTACCCCAAGCCAAAAACCATCAGTACTCCACCTACCCCCAGTGACGGGTTCTTTGTTTCCATTAAGGCAGCAAGTGCTCCAACTCCAGAATCCCATGCTTAGAATTGGCTTCCTAGGGCCACTTCCGAGTCCCAACTGCCCTAGGGTGGATTCTTTAGAAACAGAGCCTGAGCCAGGCATTTATGCAAGGGATTTGTTAAGGAAGAAAGGGAGTAAGGGAGGCAGGATGGGGCAGGGTGTGGGGGAGCTGAACTTCAGCCTAATCCCCACAGGGAGCCTGAGAGCGTGAATTGAACCATAGCTTTTGTCCCACCTTGATCAGTTACTCATTGGCTGCCTGCTGCCTTGGGGGGAGAGGGTAACCCCCCAGGGGGAGGCAGCTCTCATCCAACAAAGGCAATTCAGTGGAGCGTGGGGTGGCTGTGAGCCATCAGCCCTAACAGCTCTCAGCAGTTGGGGACGAGTATACCCAGGGAGGTGATGAAAAGGGACTCACCAGGGAAAGAAGTGGGAAGGGGGATAGATATTTTTAGGCAGAAGGTGGTTTAAGAATTATCCTATATAGCAACTATGTGCCTTTATTGTTTAAAAAGTACTTTTCATACCTATTACTTCATTTGAGCCTCACAAAAATAAATCCTGTGCAAGAATGTTGGCATTACTGCACACACCGGCAGGGAGAAATCTCAAATAATTATGTGGGGTGAAATAAGGCAAACAAAAGAAGCATATACTGTATCATTCCATTTACATAGCATTCTAGAAAATGCAAATCAGCCAATAGTGGCAAAGAGCAAACCTGTGGTTCCTTGGGAGGAAGTGGAGGGGGAGCCTCCTTGGAGAGGGCAGAGAGAAAGGACAAAGGGACACAAAGACATTTTGGGGGCTGGTGGATATGCTGACTATCTTGGCTGTAGTGATGGATTCATGGGTGTAAATGTGTCAAAATTAATGAAATTGTACACCTTAATATGGGCAATTAATTGTATATCAATTGTACCTCAATAAAGCTGTTCCTGAGATAAATACACTCTCACCCCCTCCTTTGGGGGGTTAAAAACAGGAAGTCCTAAGGAGATTATTCCAGCATGGGTCTCTGTAGCAAGCAAAGTCAGGGTAAGCTAAAAGGGAATTACCTGGCCCACATATCCCTACGGTAGGAAGGGCAGGGATGGGGCTGCCTTCACGATGCTGAATGAACGCAGCAGCTTAGGGCTCCAGTCCCTCTTCCTTTCTCTCCCCATCTTTCATCTCTGATTGCCTCTGTACTGACAGCTGAGCTCTCTCAGGCTGGCTGTCTCCAGAAGGTTCACAGCAGGCCACCAGAAGCTCCTGGGGGCAGAGCCCCTGCTGTTGTGAACCAAAGAGGGCTAGGCTCTTCTCTTCCTTTCCTGCCCCCACACCTGTTCCAAGGGAAGATTCCCTGGCTTGGGTCACGTGCCCCTTCCCAGACCAATCACCAGCTGAGGATGGAAAGAATATGACCTCCTGCTGTGAACTCCATATCAGTGGGTGGAGAGGGGGAGGAAGAGGAAGAACAGAAGTGCCCAGAAAGCCCCATCTGGATAAAAAGAAGACTAGTTGGATAAAGGGATAGATGTCCACTATAAGAGGTGCAGACACCATGGCCAAAGAACCCAACAAAGTTAATGTACCCAGTTGAGGCTCAAACCCCTGATCTTGACTGTATCCCATCTGGTCACCAAATCAAGGAGCCAATAAGCTAAGTTGCATCCTAATGATCTCTCTCTCTCTCTCTCTCTCTCTCTCTCTCTCTCTCAGCAAGGAGTCCCAGGAACCCATAAGAAGTAGAAGAGAAAGCACTCAGCTTTGGGTCCTGCAAGAAACAGATGCTAAGAAAGGATTCAATGTGGAATTATTAAAGGAAATGCCTGTCAAACCTGAGGGAAGACGGAGCAAGGCAGACAGAGGATACTTCGGACCAAACTCTGGATCTGATGCCTGTGCGAAGAGGCTGGACAGCAATGACTAGATCAGTAGAGCCTTGGACTAAAAAAGCCTAATCTAGAAAAAAAAAGGGGGGGGGAGTCCTAGGGCAAAATCTGCCCACTGCAGAGTGTGGGAGACTGAAAAAAGCCCCCCCAAAATGTCCACATTGAATCCCTGGAAATGTGACTATGGATCTTGAGATGAAGGGGCTTATCTTGGATTGCCCAGGTGGACCCTAAATGGGAAGACAGAAGGAGGCTTGAGACAGGAAAGGAGCAAACACAGAAGGAAAAAGAGACGGTGATGTCAAGATATAGGCAGAGGATGGAGCTACATGGGCTCAAGGGATGCCGACAGCCATTGGAAACCAGAGAGGCAAGAAAGCTTTCTTCTCCCCTAGAGCCTCCTCAGGGAGTACAGCCAACACCTCGACTTTGGGTTTCTGACCTCCAGAAAATAATTTCGTTGTTTTAAGCCACGAGTTTGTGGCAATTGGTTACAGGAGCCTCAGGAAATGAATGCAGACAAGTCTTGTGTTGAGCAAGACTGGCAGGGCTCTATCACTCCATGTCCTCGGGCTTTGCCTGGGACCATTTGGGAGAGGCACAGCCTGGAGTGCACATCTTGGTGGCCCCCCAGAGGCAGGAGTGGAAGGCTCCCCAAGAAGGAGGTCTGAGCGGCAAGTCACTACATCTACCACGGAAAGCCCGCACGATGTCTAGCACACAATCGGTACTCAGTGACTATTGTTGGATTGTAGAATAAGTAAACGTTCCTTCTGCCCAGCCTCACAGGGCGGACCAGTGGATGAGGAAAAGGGGAAAGCAGATTTTGTCTTGTATATTAATAACGGCCCACACTATGCCAGAACTATTTGCCACGCGCTGTTTTTGCATGTACTTATATGCCATGTGCATAAACACAGACATATGTATTTATCCATGAATGTGTACACACACACACACACACACACACACACAGTTAAATCAGTTTAAACTTAATTTAGACTTCATAGCAGCCCTTGGGGAGAGGAATTACCAGTTACTTTTGAGGAAACTGAGGCAAATACAGGACTGTTATTTGCCCAAGGTCACATATAGCTTACAAGTGATGGAACAGGAATTCAAACCACCACCCATTCCTGCTCTTGCAAACGTGGTGGGAAGAACACAGGGGTCCTGACAACTAGTCAAGCAGCAAAGCTCTGTTACAATTCAGAAATTCAAAGGGCTTCTTTTGGGAGACGGAACTAAACGGCCATCTTATTGAAATTGTTCAGTAAATATCTGTTGAGTGGCTGGGAATGGGGGTCAGGGATGAGCAAGAGGGGAGTCAGGCAGAGGGTAGCAGTGGCCCCAGACCCCCATGGCTATGGTGTATTGAGTATTTACTAAGTGCTGGACACCTTTCTAAGGCTGTTCTCAGCACTCGCTGGTTTAGATAACCTGACATGGCTTCAAGAAAGATGAGCATTACTGTTATTCTGTAAAGAAAGAAATTCTTATTTTATAAATAAATAATCTTATAAATAAATAAATAACCCAGCTATGTCAACCCAGCTCTGCCTCCAAAGCCCTGCTCCTAACCACAACCTTGTCCTGCCCCCTGGGCACATATGATAATTCTGCTCCAGGATCCCATGGGCCACAAGCCCACAGGCACACCAAATGCACCATTTTCCCATTCCTTTTGCTGCCTTCTGTATCAGAGATGAAAAGACATGCCAGTCCCCGCATGGGGCAATCGAAGGGGATCCAGGGGAATGCCCCCCACCCCAACAGTACTCCAGCCATCTGGCCTGGACATGGAGCCATCACTGACACCATCTTCCAAGCTGGCGTGTTCTGACAATTTGCTGGTAATCGGACACCGTCGGCAAATCGTTAGCCTCCTCTGTTGCCGCCGCGCGCAGTCAGGCTTGGCTTGTTGCTGCCGAACGCCTGACACATTTCAGCCCTGGCTGGAAATTGGATCCAATCTGGAAAATTACTCGATCACGGCGGGGGGCTGACGGGAACAGCTGAAACCCCCACCCCGACTCCTCCTTCTGTCCTTCCCTGGGGCCCTGAAGGGATTCCAGGCACAGTGAGATGGGCTTCGGTCTGCTCAAGGGAGGGCTGAGCAGCAGGGAAGGCAGAACCGAAGGAAGGCAGCCTGAGTCCTAGTCGTGCCTTAGTGCACCCTGCTTGCTGTATGACCTTGCGTGAGGCATTCACCTTCTCTGCGTAATGTTGGTATAACCAGATGGCCAGACATTGGTGTCGAACAGGACTAGTGGGAATACCAGCTCTGTTACTGCCAGCTGGATGACCCTGGGCAAGTTCTTTCACCTTTATAAGGCTCAGTTTATTCATCTATGAAATGGTAGCAAATAATCACACTTATTTCCAGGATGACTTTAAGCATCCCATGAAAATGCATGTAACGTTTGGCATGACGTCTAGCACAAAAGCAGGGCTCGGTCAATAGCAGTGATCCTTACCCGCGTCTTCGCCACTTGATGGACAAGTGTATTTCTAATCCACCTGGCATTCCCCAACTCAGAGTCATTCACATGGAGCATGAGGTTTGCCATCAGATCTTTCAGTGCTTATTGAATGAATGCAATCAATGGTCACATACCTAGAATGTATAACATCACCACTTACTGAAGATGTAATAGGTACTAGACAAATAAAGACAGTTATCACCCAGCATCTGCCCTAAAGGAGTTCTCTGAGCCTCCATTTTCGCATCTGTGAAAAGGGCGCAGAGATCCTGCGCTGCCCTGGAGACATGGCGGATCTAATGAGCTCACCAATGGTACGCCTGCATTGTCTCATTTAATCTTTGCGGCAACCCTGTGTGGCAGGTACAATTCTCATCCCCATTTTGCAGGCAAAGAAACTGAGACTCAGAGAGGTAGAGCAGTTTTCCTAAGGTTGCAGAGCTGGGTAGGGGAGGAGCACGGAGTCAAACTCAGGCATTCTGGCACCAGAGCCCAGGCTCTGGCTACTCTCAGCTAGAGTCAAACAGAAGCAGAGGCCAGTGCTTTCTTTTCCTGAATTTGCCCAGCACCTTCCAGCCTGGCAGCAGCCAAGGAGACCCCGATGGGTCCTTGCTCCCAGAGCTCTCTGAACACCGCTCCCACGTCCCGGCCCAAAGTGCTGCACTGTCAGAAGCGCAGGCCTTGGCTAATTGTGCCCCCTGAATGGGATGCATGCAAACATCTCTTGGGGCTGCTGCAGGCTCTCCCGGAAGGCTTCTGACCCTCGCCGCCTCAACAGTGGGACCTCAACGTCCCAACGTCCCTTTGCATTTGGTGGCTCTCACTTCTTCCTGACAGAATCGTTTATTTCTACTCATTCACCCATCTCAATCCTTGCTCCCTTCCAGGGCGTGCTGAAGGCAGAGCTCTGCTTAGAAGGCACAGCGCACAGGTGTCGATGCCCTAGTCAAAGGTGAATGTCTCAGCCCCTAGGTGGGATGGCAAATCCCTATGGCCTATGAGGGTCACTGCTAAACCCCCAGAACTAAGCACAGGGTGAGGCTCCTAGGAGGCGCTAAACAAATAATTGCATAAAGAAACGTCAACTAATGCAGGTAATGGTAATATTAATCATAGTTGCTCATCTTTACCGAGTACTCAACAATGTGCTGGATGTTTGACATACACTGTCCCGTTCACTTATTTTTCCTCTTTGCAGACAAGGAAACTGAGGAACACAGTTGTCTATCATCCTTCCCCCACACAGGGAATCAGGGGCAAGGAGAGGAACCAGTCGCTGGCAAAATCCTCCTACAACACCAGCCGCAGAAGCATTTCTTGGGAATCTCTCCTAATCGCTTTACATACATCATCTCCCATCTACACTATAGACTGTGGAATAGACATTATCACACTCCTTTCACATATGAGGAACCCGAGGGCCTTGGAGGTTAAGCACCTTGCGTCTGTATGGCAGAGCAGGATTCAAACCTACGTCAGTCCAAGTCCAAAGTCGGTGCTCAAACACGATGTCATACTTGCCTCGCCCTCCCTTCCCAAGGCCAGCAGGAAGTTCAAAGGAGGAATGCCATGGTCAGCTTGTCCTTGGCACTTACTTACATCACTTTACGGCCAAGGATTCCCTGATCAGCATCCAGTGACACAAGAGAGAGAGCCTGGTTTCCTCTCTAAAGCCCCGTGAATCCTCCTTCTCCATCACCCCAGACTCCCCTTGCCAAGATTTTGATGTCAACTCTCCCTCCTCAGAGGGCCCCGGAAATGAGTAGGAGGGGGTGTTGTGAGGAGGGAGCAAGCAGAGGACTCTCTCTGGAAACCTGAGTCTCATCTGAGTGAGAAAAATAGTCCCAAACAAAGAAGTGGAAAAAGAAAAGGACAGAGACACAATTGTCCTTGACGTCAGATTGGAGGATGGGCTGTTGCCAGGGCAACGCGGAGAAGTAGGGTATCAGGTAGCAGAAATCACTGGCTGTCCCACCTATGTTGAGAATCACTGCTCTGTAGCGTGATGGGGGAAATCATGCACTTTGTATACTTATCAAAATATGGTCACTGTATTTTAAGCAAATATCGTAGGTTGAAGAAATGTTATGGACAGTTCGGACTCATTGAGTAGTTTATTGGTGACCTTCCAGTACCGTTCCATCCCTCCCCTCCTTCCTTACTCCTAGGGCTCTGATTCTGCACAATCAGAACAAATATGTTCAGCCCCGGAGGATGAAATAAGATTTGTCTGAATCAACCACAGCTTGCCCCTTCCCCCTCTTCCAGGGACTGGTCTGGAAGTGGCCAGGGAACCCAGAGCTGCCCAATTAGACAAAAGGGAAATCTGCTGAGAGTGCTCCCAGGAAGTAATCCCCACTCTGCCTCCAAATAAAAGAGGGGAACATGCAGAAAAAAAATTCCTTTCCTGCTCTAGTAGTCTTCCTATCCTGGTTTGGGACACTATCCTCTGAAGGTGTGATTCTTGGAGCTGCAGCAGCCATCTTGTGACCAGGAGGAGAGTCACTGCCTATATCCAAGGAAGGCTGGACAAAAATATGTTAATACCTATGCCTTCAATGACACTGAGCCACCCCAGAACTACCTTCTCCCAGCCGTCTTGGTAAATAAATAAACATCCTTATGTTTTAATCAGCTGTTAGATGTTTGGTGTTTTGTTTTTGTTTTGTTTTGCTTTCTGCCACCTGCTACAGGATTCTTGGCTTCGAGTAACAGAAACTCTTTCAGTCTCTGTAAAAGGGAGGTTTGTCATGAGGAGAGACAGAGGACTCAAGGGCATGAGACGGCAGGATTGTGGGTGTCGTCTCCTCTGCCCTCACTGCAGATCCCACGCTCCTCAGCTGCCAAGCCTACATCACAATGCAGTGCTGCCCATTCTAGACACTCACCTGCTCCGCCTCAGGCGTCAGCAAGTCCGAGGCTGGAGCCACTTGGCCTCCATTCCCAGTTCCCGATCAAGGCACTGACAGACACATGACGGTCAGTGGCCCACGTCTCAGTTAATCAGCCAGAGCGGGGCTTGGGCTCATGCTGCCCGGACAGAGCTGCCCGGAGCCCACCACGGAGCAACATGGATGGGAAGACGGTCAGATGCTAAGATGGAAGAGGATCACTCAGCAGACACACACACGCACACACACGCACTCATGAAAAGAAAGAAAAAGAAAAGCAAAGAAAGAAAGCCCACTGAAAATTCCAGAAGTCCTATGCACCAAAACTCAACAGTGTTTACCCTTGCATGGTTGCATTATGACTTTTTCTTCTTTATGCTGCAGTTTCTCATGTCCCCACAGTAAATGTGTGGGGGGAACGAGCAGGACCCGACTGTGCCATTTACCCACTGCGCAATGTCACCTTCCTGAACGTCTGCTTCCTGGCCCCGGACAAGCAGCACCACCCCGCCTATTTGAGCAGTTGTGGGAGACACGTCGGATCACCAGCCTGATATGCTGTGCAGAGAGGGCACCTGCGTATTTGTGTTTACATGCCGGATATATTTGCTTCTCTTCTCTCCCCGACCTGTTGCTAGCCCCTGAGGAGCAGGTACCTATCTTCAGGGCATTTTCCTCAGAGTGTTGTTGGACTGGATAGTGTGCCCCCAAAGTTCATGTCCACCTAGCACCGGTGAACGTGACCTTATGTGGACATGGGGTCTCTGCAGATGCTGCTGAATTAAGAGGTCATGCTAGATTACAGTGGGTCCCAAATCTAACTGCTGATGTCTTTATAAGGAAAGGGAGGTGGAGGGACACAGACAGACAGGAAAGATGGCTGTGGGAAGATGGAGGCTGAGACTTGAAGGGATGGGGTCACAAAATCACCAGACACTGGAAGAGGCAAGGAGGGACCCTCCCCTAGAGCCTTCAGAGGGGACGTGGCCCTCCAACGCCTCAATTCAAAAAAACATTTTTTTTATGTTTATTTTTGAGAGACAGAGATAGAGAGTGAGCGGGGGAAGAGCAGACACAGAGGGAGACACAGAATCTGGAAGCAGGCTCCGGGCTCTGAGCTGTCAGCACAGAGCCCAGCACAGAGCTCAAACTCACAAGCTGTGAGATCATGACCTGAGCCGAACTCAGACGCCCAACTGACTGAGCCACCCAGGTGCTCCTCAACACCTCAATTTTAGACTTGTAGCCTCCAGAACTGAAAGAAATTAAATTTCTGTCGTTTCAAGCCACCTAGTTTGGAGAAATTTGTTAGGACAGCCCTCAGAAATGAATAGAGTGCTTAACATAGTCCCTTGCGTGTGGTCAATTCTTGATAACTGTTTGTCGAGTGAGTATGTAAGCGAGTGAGTAAGATGACTTGGAAACAGAGTCTGACAGTTTTGCTAAACACCCGTGCCAGCCTCTTCGCCAACCACAGCCTATGTTCAACCGTCTCTCTCGATACTGACTCATTCATTCATTCATTCACTCATCCATCATTTACCATTCGTATCTATTGAGTTCCTGATCTGGGCCAGATACTAGCCACTGAAGAGTGACCCCATTTTAACAAGAGCAGGGATTTGGTAACTGGTCTCTTTTCCCAGTCCCCACCTTCCCATGTACCTGTGTTTTGATCGATGACTCCCCAGAAGCCACCCAACCGTGCTCACACAATAAAAGGAGAGAAGAAAATTTAATAAGATTCCAAATTGCCTTCCCTTGAATTCAAATTGCTTCATATATTATGTTCATGATAACTACTGTAGTCCCTGGTTTTTTTCTCAACGCCCCCCCCCCACCACTTCTTTTCTAATCCAAGACAAGTTCTTGTGTTAATGAATTCCAGAGTTTCATTTAATAAATGTTGTGTGGGAAGCTTCATTATTTGCAACCTCATCAATCTAAAGCGGACACATAAATGCCCTCTTTCTAAGTACCTGGGATCAATAGCGCATGATTCTCACGTACTCGGGCCCCATGCACTGCCACCAAGAAGAATTCAGTAATTGAAAAGACCTTATAAATCAATACAGCCAAATTGAAAACTCCAAGAGAACTCCACATCATTCACTGAGGTGCTTGTTAAGACTTCTCTTTCCTTTCAGAGGGGAAAAAAAACAACACTGGGGAAAGGTTGAAGAGGGGGCAAAAGAAAACAGATATTTCTGTTCAATCCTAATCACTTGGCAGAGATGGTGGAACTCCTCCTTAGCATGTTTATTTAATTTAGTTTTGATTACTTGTCCTGATTGGATAGGGCGTGTTGTGTGTGTGTGTGTGTGTGTGTGTGTGTGTGTGTGTGTGTGTGTGTGTGTGTCTTTGCTTCTACTCAAACATAAGGTCTCTGCACTCCAGACAACATAGGGATGGTTTCTGAGTCTTCTCCAGGGACACATTGAGAGAAAGGACAGAATTCCAATGCTCACCGGTAAGTCTGCTGCGTAACAGATACCCAGTAAAGGATATGGATTTCAACTCAGTTGCATTGAACCCAGTGACCACTCTCCTACCAGTCTTTCGGGAACGAGAATAACACAGGACCCCTTTCTCTCTGATCCCCTGCACACTCTCCTTGCCTGATAGTTCTCTACCATGGCTACAAGAGTGGAACGGAATTTGCGGGAAGTGCTCACAACGCATTTAGGGTTGTCTTCTCCTCACCCCCACTCCCCACCCCCACCGTTTGCTTCCTGACCGTGGTAAGAAAATTGACTTTCGTCATTGTAAATTACCCACCCCGCAGGGAGAGAAACAGTCTGCCAGTTGAGGGCAGCATCTGGATGTTTGAATGCTTCAGAGATGCCTAGAACACAGCCTTGCACAACCCGGAACTGGCCATCTGCACCCCCACTCTGAACCTCACCCGATGCTTCACTCAGAAAATGGAGCCTCCTATCATGCATGGGGTTGAAGAGCTCTCCTGCCCCCCTACTACATCCAGTCAGCCATGGCTTATCTACCAGTGCATGACAGCGCTGGCTAGCAAGCGGCCGGTGCTTATCTGCTGGGCCAAACGTTCAAGAAGAAAAGTACTGAACTTTAGGGGCTTGGTTTATTCAGATGGGAAGGGGTCAAAATAACTGAGCTGGGAATTCAAAGCCTGGGTTCAAGTCCCAATTTCTCCATTTCCCTTTCCTGAGCCTCCGTTTCCCCTTGTGTAAGATGAGGACAGTGAACCTCCCTCACAGACGGCATGTGTGAAATGAGGAATGTAGGTCCAAGCGCATCGTTAGGCTACACGGGGCAAGTCAGGTCTTAACCTTGAGGGAGGAGGCAGCGTTTGTAATGGTTAAATGGGGACAAGACAGCAGGTGGAGTTCTAGCCTAACCACCTGACGGCTGTGAGTTCTTCATGAAAGCAGTTCATTCCTTGAGCCTTGGTTTTCACATTTATAAATGAGTAACACTAGTACCAACTTCAAAGGGTTATGGTGGGGATTAAGTGAGGTCCTAGTGGTGTGCCTGACACGTGTGCGTTTTGTATTATAATGATTATGTTTTATTTATTCCACTATTTCACCCCACCCACTCCAAGGCAGAGGCACTCACACCCACCCTCTTGGTTTACACATCTTTCTTCTAGCTTCTGATTGCAAAACCACCGTCAACCCAAGATGACCCTGGGCTCTCAAAGTTCTTCCCCATTCTCTCTGTCAAACCCACCAGCAGAGATCTTGAAGGTGAAAGGCCGGAGACCAGAGATCACCCTCCCTCCTGAAAGCCATCAAAGCCATCTTCCTCATTGCCTTAAATACAGCTCCGGGAGGAATCCAGTTCCATAGGGAACGCAGGCCCGAGGCCCCTGGTGCTGGTGTGGGAGTGTAGGAGAGAGTGGGATGGGGTCCAGAAAAAGAAGTTGTTTGGGAGTTGAAACAATAAAGGAAATTCAAATTAAGACAGCAAAAAAGATATCCTTTTTGCTAATCAGATCATCAAAAACAATGTGATAGAAGTTGCCCTCCATTCACCCTCCCACACTGTTGGTGGGAATATAAACTGGTGCAGCCGCTCTAGAGAACGGTGTGGAGGCTCCTCAAAAAATTAACAATAGAACTCCCCTATGACCCAGCAGTTGCAGTGCTAGGAATTTACCCAAGGGATACAGGAGTGCTGATGCACATGTACCCCAGTGTTCATAGCAGTGCTTTCAACAATAGCCAAATCATGGAAAGAGCCTAAATGTCCATCAATGGACAAATGGATTAAGAACATGTGGTTTATATATACAGTGGAATACTACCTGGCAATGAGAAAGAATGAAATCTGGCCATTTGTAGCAATGTGGAAGGAACTCGAGGGTGTTATGCTAAGTGAAATAAGTCAAGCAGAGTAGGACAGATACCATATGTTTTCACTCACATGTGGATCTGGAGAAACTTAACAGAAGACCATGGGAGAGGGGAAGGGGAAAAAATAGTTACAAACAGAGAGGGAGAAAAGCAAACCATAAGAGACTCTTAAATACTGAGAACAAACTGAGGGTTGATGGGGGTGGTGGAGAGGGGAAAAGGGGAGATGGGCATTGAGGAGGGCACTTGTGGGATGAGCACTGAGTATTGAATGGAAACCAATTTGACAATAAAGTATATGAAAAATAAATAAATAAATAAATAAATAATCTAAAATCAATTCGAATGAAAAATTTTTTTAAAAATGAAGTTGCCCTCCATTGGCGGGGTAGAGCTGGAAGTCACCAGTGATGAAAGTGACACAACCCTTCCCAGGGCAGCAGCTCACTCCCACCAAAAGCCCGAACCCTCATAACCTTTAACCTCCCCCCCCCCCGATAGGTTTGGCGGGCTTGGGGAAAGGAACACCAAGATGGCCAACAGACCGCCATCCAGGACTTTCCCGCCAAAAAACACCAAGATGGTCAACAGACCATCCTGCTGAACAATACCAAGATGGCCGGCGGACTACCATTTTGGAAGGTTCCGCCTGCTGCCGGCTTCCCAGAAACCACGTCATCTGCCCTAGCCTCATCTCTTCACCTTATAAGGAGGTCTTCTGCCCCTGGACACACTCCCTGTATAAGGCCCTGCTCTTTGTTCCCTGGCCCATCCTGTCGGACCAGGGAACCTCGCCAGAGAGCACTCCCAATAAAGGCCTTTTACATTGATTTCTGACCTCGGTTTTCTACATTGTCCCTGCGACTTCCCTGGCTCTTTCCCTCCGAGCCACGGAGCCTCGCCCGAGAGCTCTTTAATAAAGGGTGGTCTGATCTCTTTTCCCAGTCTCTCTGTTTTGTGACTTTCTCACTCTGCTGATTTAACCTTACACTCCCAGCTCTCAGATGCATGTTTTCTACAAAAACACACATGCACAAATATGTACGGACCAGAGGGTGCATGAAACACACATATACACACACAGAAAACTAGAAATAATTAAATGTCCATCAACAGGGATATGGATCATATTCCATTAGAGTGTTAAGTATATCTTTAAAAAATGAAGTAGATCTTGGGCTCACAAGACCTATTCACAAGTGACACAAAGCAGGTCACAGATCTCTAAGTATGACAGAATGAGTATTATTAGGAAGAAAAACACAAAGCTACGTTTAGGCACATGCACATCCTCAGGCTGGAAGCAGTACAAGTTAGGGGGGCCCCGGAAAAAGAGAGATAAGGAATAGCTTTCTTAACATAAGAAAAGTCATTTTAGGGGGCACCTGGCTGGCTCAGTTGTCCAACTTCAGCTCAGATGGTGATCTCACGGTTCCCAAATTTGAGCCCCATGTAGGGCTCTTTGCTGATCGCTCAGAGCCTAGAGCCTGTTTCAGATTCGTTGTCTCCCCTTCTCTCTCTGCCCTTCCTCTGCTCATGCTCTGTCTCTCCCTCTCTTCCCAAAATAAATAAACATTAAAAAAAGAAAAGAAAAGCCATTTTAGGCCCCCCGTGGTCTTGAGATCTATTTGCCCAAAGAGCATTTCTTGCAGAATCGTCCTGGGAGACACTGAAATTGCAGAAGAACAGACCCCAGCAGATAATGATTTTAAGGGACTGGGTGGGAGGGTGGCAGAGGCCTGGTAAAAATGTAAGAACAAACAGCCACTATCAGGCCAGGAGCCAGCCTAATCCTGTCCAGACAACGACTCAGTGCTGGTTCAAATGTAAAGATTAACCTGAGGCACATTCTTGAGTTACCTCTGCAGGATCTAAACCCCTCTGAGTACTCCAATGCCAGACCAACCAAAGCCAGAGGACCAGTAATGCTGACTTCTACCTGGACTCTGTCACCTTAAGATGACTTTTGCCCGAATTCCATGATGAAGCCCCTTCCTGAATATGCAAGCGCTCCTCGCTTAAAACTTGCCCAGTTTTGTTGTTCGAGGAGACACTGCTTTGGGGAAAGATCCCTGGTGTTTTCCTTTATGTGTTGCAAGTAAAACCCTTCCTCTTCCTGCTCTTTGGCTAGGCTGCGTCTTTTGGCTCGGCACTCACCGAAAGGCAGCCCTGTTTCAGGTAACAGGGTGTGCAGATGCAGAGGAGAAGCCCAGCCTGAGGGCGCTGCACACTGTCAGAAAGTGGGTGCTAAGGGCTGAGTGGGTGGAGCACAGAGGAT